>JASIRB010003817.1:0-13470 GCA_030323885.1 Branchipolynoe longqiensis | reverse complement strand
AGGTGCACTAATCTTTGTTTGTTTTTGTTTGTACATTAGTTGTTTAAGCAGGGGAAATGTCAGTCACAGTCGACTGGTCTTCCTCATTACACTTCTCCTTGCCCTATCCTAGTAATGCCCAGCGTCTGGGTAGGAAGCGACAAGTATCAATTTTTAAGTCATTGGTTTGACTTGACAGGGATTCGAACCCACGATCCCCCGCTCTACCAGCACGGGAGACGGATGCTCTTACTCATTCGGCCATCCCGTCTGGTTATTAAGCACTTGTTGCTAGATATAAAGGCATACATTGATTTAATATACATTAATTTAATATAACCTGTCATTGTATAAGGCCTACAGTGTCAGGGTTTGCTCCCTTAGCCTTCGGTTCTGTCAAGAACCTGTACCACAAGGCAGTGGTTTACAACTCTGCAGGGCAGGGGCGTCAAACTCCCTGAGGTATTGCAATATCTGCATACCCAGAAGTTTAGCGTACTGGCCAACAATAATTTGTCATGTTGTCACTTATCTTCAAACTTAGACATTTAAATTTAAAGAGACTTCAACCTAAAGCAAAGTAGATTATATTGAATAATCTAATGTATTTATCTCAGAAAATTGCAGAAATTCAAAACCATCAGACTATGCAACGTGAAGACCAATAAAGAATCTCGCGCAGCAAACCTTTGGGCCTATTTCATCCGTGGAGTTCTCCTCAACTACACAGGGGACACATCCACCTGTTGGACGGCCTTGAACGTTTTTGTCTTCGTAAAACAATATTCCAATAGTTTTTTGTTTAAAAACTACCTCGTGCTATAAATAGTTAATTTGCCAGACGAATCCTATTCTTTGTGAAATAGGCTGCCACCGATGTTGCCTCCCACGACTCCCCCCCCCCCCCCCCCATACTTCACCTCCCCGCCTCCCCGCCTACCCCGCCTACCCCAACTAGCCTGCTTCCCCAACTCCCCACCTCCCCTGCTCTCCCACCTCCCCGCCTCCCCCGCCTCCCCGCCTGCCCTGTTCCCCCGCATCCCCTGCTTCCCCGCCTCCCCGAATCCCCTGCTTCCCGCCTCCACGCCTTCCTGCGTCCCACCCCACCCCCATCTTCCCTCCTTTCCCGCCTCACCGCCTCCTCGCCTCACCGCTTCCCTGCCTCAAAGCCTCGCCAACTCCCCCGCGGGATCATAAAGCCTGCTGCTAGAGGGCGCTCATACCTCACAGTCCACCAGACGGCGCTTCTATCGATTCCCGCCGAATTGCGACTGTGATAGGCAGACGATCTATGCTTCACACGACTGCCGCGACACGACCCCCACCTCGACCCCACTCCACCCCCAACTGGACCCCCACCTGCACCCCCACTTCGACCCCCACCTCCAACCCCCACCACCATCCCAAACTACACCCCCATCTCCTCCCGACGCCATACGACCTCACCCCTCCAGGCCCTGTTAAACAACATGTATTAAGCTATGCGTCTACATGGCTTATCCATGAGAAAATATATATGCAGTAAAATGTCAATGTTGGCAGGGTGATTGTGGAATAATAGTGGGGTGTTGGCATGGTGATGGTGGAATGTTGGCAGCGTGTTGGTGGAATGTTAGCAGGGTGTTGGTGGAATGTTAATGTTGGCAGGGTGTTGGTGGAATGTTGGCAGGGAGTTGGCAGGATGTTGATGGAATGTTGGCAGTGTGTTGGTGGAATGTTAACAGGGGGTTGGCGGAATGTTGGCAGGTATTTGGTAGAATGTTGGCAGGGAGTTGGCATGGTGTTGGTGGAATGTTGGCATGGTGTTGCTGGAATGCTGGGATGGTGTTGGTGGAATGTTGGCAGGGTGTTGATAGAATGTTAGCAGGGTGTTGGTGATATGTTAGCAGGGTGTTGGTGGAATCTTGGCAGGGTGTTGGTAGAATGTTAGCAGGGTGTTGGTGGAATGTTGGCGGGGTGTTGGTGGAATGTTGCTAGGGTGTTGGTAGAATGTTATCAGGGTGTTGATGATATGTTAGCAGGGTGTTGGTGGAATGTTGGCAGGGTGTTGGTGGAATGTTAGCAGGATTTTGGTGGAATGTTGGTGGGGTATTGGTGGAATGTTGGTGGGGTGCTGGTGGAATGTTGGTGGGGTGTTGGTGGAATGTTGGCAGGGTGCTGGTGGAATGTTAGCAGGGGGTTGGTTGAATGTTGGCAGGCATTTGGTGGAATGTTGGCAGGGAGTTGGCAAGGTGTTGGTTGAATGTTAGCATGGTGTTGGTTGAATGTTAGCATGGTGTTGGTGGAATGTTGGCAGGGTGTTGCTGGAATGTTGCCGGGGTGTTGGTGGAATGTTAGCATGGTGTTGGTGGAATGTTGGCAGGGTGTTGGTGGAATGTTGGCAGGGTGTTGGTGGAATGTTAGCATGGTGTTGGTGGAATGCTGGCATGGTGTTGGTGGAATGTTAGCATGGTGTTGGTGGAATGTTGACAGGGTCTTGGTGGAATGTTGGCAGGGTGTTGGTAGAATGTTAGCATGGTGTTGGTTGAATGTTAGCATGGTGTTGGTGGAATGTTGGCAGGGTGTTGGTGGAATGTTGCCAGTGTGTTGGTTGAATGTTAACAGGGTGTTGGTTGGATGTTAGCAGGATGTTGGTGGAATGTTGGCAGGGTGTTGGTAGAATGTTAGCAGGGTGTTGGTGGACTGTTGGCATAGTGTTGGTGGAATGTTGGCAGGGTGTTGGTGGAATGTTGCCAGTGTGTTGGTTGAATGCTAACAGGATGTTGGTGGAATGTTGGCAGGGTGTTGGTGGAATGTTAGCAGGGTGTTGGTAGGGTGTTGGCAGGGTCTTGGTGGAATGTTGGCAGGGTGTTGGTAGAATGTTAGCAGGGTGTTGGTGGAATGTTGGCAGGGTGTTGGTGGAATGTTGCCAGTGTGTTGGTTGAATGTTAGCAGGGTGTTGGTGGAATGTTAGCAGGGTGTTGGTGGAATGTTGGTAGGGTGTTGGCGGGGTGCACACAAATGCCTGTGGTAACACGCAGATTCCCACCCACCCAGCCGTTTAAGGATAAGTAGCATCGCTTAATGGTTGTGTCTTGTGCTGCGCATGCGTATTAACCGCAATGCAGCCGACAAGAGCCACATAGCGACACAGCATAATGGTAGTGGGTAGCCGAATGGTAACGTGTGTGGGACTTCCCTCTGTAGGTTCCACACACAGTTATTGATACGCCAGATCATGACAGCAGAACCAGGCAGTCACTGGCTATGCACGCTAAGCACAGCGGGTGGGGGGTGGCGGAGATAAGTGGGAGGGGGGGGGCGGACGTAAGTGTGAGTGTGGGGGGGGGGGGGGGTAACCATGGCAACTTGACGCGAACAGTCGTTCAGCTATAGATACACTAAAATGAACAGTCCATTTAAATATATGTAAATATGTCAGGAGTCAGAATTATAAACTATTGACTACACAACAAAACATTTAGCAGCATTCATCTATTGATACATAATTTGTTATTTTTGTGATGGGGGAACTTATGCTTCCCATAACGGCTACGTTTAACTACTTGTTTTCACCTCTAGACAGTAATAACCTTGTCGTTCCCCTTGTTTTATCACTTTCAGTTTGTTTGTTGTTGTTTTACGTCCTAGCAACATGTAAGGTCATATCAGGACGAGTTGGTGTGTAGCTTTGATTGCTTGATTGATTGCTGATTCCTAAATGATGTGTTGGCAGCAAGGGCCATTTTTACAATGCAAAGTTAGCGTGGTATTGATTCTGGTAGTTTTGTTAAATTACATTTATAAGCCTACATTGGAATTTACACAAAACTTGAAATGGTCAGATCTGTGTCAAATGAGGGCAAATATGGTCCCAGATTCAATTTTGAAATGGTTTCAATTTGTGTTAAATGAGAGCAAGATTTAAGACATAAAAGGTTGCTGAGATTACAGCTAGGGATACACTCCAGTTGTTATCAGGGACTCTTATATATAGTCCTCCTGTACAAGAGTTCTGAAACGTTATATATAATATATTGTAATGGCCCACGGCCCTCCGACTCTCTCACTGCCACGCGCACACGGAAGAACTCCAAGATCCAATATGAGTACACTTCACCTTGGTTTATTGAATCAAACTGGTCTCCGCAGCGTCCACAGTCATCTGACCCGCCCCTGACTCGCCAGGTCCCACATCAACTCTATAGGTGTGTGTGGGGGGGGGGGGTGAGCTAGCCACACGCAGTAGACGCCAGCCTAGTCGGGGTCTGCCCGGTGGCTAGCCTGCTGCCACCTAGCGCAGTTCAGTGTAACTGCGTAGGTGTGCGGCGTAGTCTCTGCCGCTACCACATGGTAGTAGAGCTCATGTACAGACTACTACAATATCATTATTAGCATAAGGCCATGGAATCTACAAATTAGATCTTTTCTGACATGTTTTTAATATTAAATCCTTACTAGCGCAAGGCTATGGAATCGACATATTTGATTTTTCTGACTTGTTATTTATATTAAATCATTATTATTGAAAGGTCATGAAATCTTCATAATACAAAAGAGTGAAAAATACTCAATTTCACCTTAATTTTGGGTAAGCTCGGCTGATGTAGTATATGGTTGGAAAACCAATGCCCTAACACTGGAAAAAGGACCAATTTAGAGGAATAACAATATTTACACAAAAAAAAACACATTAAATGAATCTGTATCATCACATCGCAGATGTGGAAGCGGTAATTGGGATAACATGGCTATATTCTGGGCAGCCCCCAGCGGCATTACATTTTTGTTGGTTGTGTTGGTCCGAGAGCTGCAAGGGACAAAGGTCATGTGGTGATTGCGGTCAAGTGGATGAAACATGGTATGAGTGAGATGAGACAAGTGAGCATGGTGAACAGGTTGAAGATGGAATAACTAGCGGGTAGCAGTAGTTACTGGTTATAAAGTATTTATATATATAATTTTAAATTTAAATGATAATTAGTTATAAGGATACTTAGGAAATTAAGTGAATGATTTAAACAATTAGATATTATATAATATTATGTTTAAATCACCAGTTGATAATGAGTGGCAGGATGGACCCCCCACCCACCCCCACCCCAGCCTGCACTGGAGGGAGGGGGGGGGTGACTTCGCTGTCCCGTGTGTCCTGCAATGACACCCGAATGAGCCCCACCTCATTCAACACCATAGTGTGAACTGAAGGAACACACAAACCTTCCCCAATAACAGGAACATGTCACAGTCTGCACAGAGGGACCATTGGTCGTAATGCGAAGCATTACGTTTGATGCGAGGAGAGGAAGAGACCCTCCCCCCGCCCCGCGCTGTCGCGCTGCTTTCTCACCTCGGCAGACGGCGCGGCGCGCCGCCCCTCCCCCCGCCCTCCGCGTCGCGGCCTCACCGATCGGCCGGCTGCTCGCCACCTGTCGCCCTCCCCCGGGCCGGCAGCTTTCACACTCACCTGCTGTCGCCCCTCCCTCTCCCCTTATAAGGCCGCCCCCTGGCCTCCCTCAGGCACTCGCCCTCCTGACAAGTAGGTGACTACTTACAGACAAGTTGATGGTGAGAATGGGTCGTAATGCGAAGCATTACGTTTGATGCGAGGAGAGGAAGAGACCCTCCCCCCGCCCCGCGCTGTCGCGCTGCTTTCTCACCTCGGCAGACGGCGCGGCGCGCCCCGCCCTCCGCGTTGCGCGGCGCTCACGCCTCACCCGACGCCGCTGCTCGCCACCTCTCGCCCTCCCCCGGGCCGGCAGCTTTCACACTCACCTGCTGTCGCCCCTCCCTCTCCCCTTATAAGGCCGCCCCCTGGCCTCCCTCAGGCACTCGCCCTCCTGCCGTCTCCCAGCTCTACCCTTTCTTCAGTCTTGGCTACTCCACCTCGGACCTCTGCCCCAGCTCAGCCTCAGGATGCCTCGAGGAAAAGGACGTGGACGGAAGGGATCCCGGGCCGCCCCCGGCACCCCGGGGCCCTCTCCAGCACCCGGCCGGGGCGACTCCCCGGCCTACGCCCCGGCGTCCCCCGCGGCGCCCTCGGGCCGCACCTCGGGCCCCGAGATGTCGACACTGCTGGAGGCGCTCCAGCGTATGCAGCTCGACCAACAGCACTCCGCCGCCGAGGCGCGCCAGGCGACGGCCGACCTCCACGCCCGGATCGACTCCCTGGAGACCGGGGGGACCCGCCCGGGGATCCCCTCATCTCCCCCGAGGCGCCAGGCCGCCCCGACGCCTCGGGCACCTACCGCCACCACAGCCCGGCCCCCGCCGCCGCCTCAGGCGTCCCTCCCCGGGGCCGCGCACCCGGAGTACGAGAGGTACCGTCACCTCTCCAGTCAACCACCACCCGCCACCTCGCCGGCCTACCGCGAGGAGGCCATCCGCCACAGCCCCGCCTCCGCGGCCGACGCCGTCCGGGAGATACTGGCATCCGCCGAGGCGCGCCACTCCGTGAGGCGCCAAGGGATCCCGGCCAACTACATCTTCCCCTCGGACCTGGTGAAACGAGGGGCCGAGAGAAAGCCGGTGAAGAGGGGAGAGGCGACAAAGGACGAGTATACCCTCGCCCTCCTCACCCTCATCGACCACCCCGACTTCCCCGCCCACTCCGCCCAGGGACTCCACCACCACCACCTAGCAGTCTGCCGGGATAACCTCGTCTACCCCTGGGCGACCGTCCGCCGGTACTCAGAGACCCTGTTTACCGCCATCGCGGACGGAACCCTCCCCCAGGGCTGGCATGACCCGGTAGCGCTCAACCTCATGAGACTAGACTGCCTGGCCATGCCCGAGGACCAACCCACCGCCGCCCCTGCCCGCCTACCCGACCCTCTCCACCGAGGCGCCCACCTCCCCCGACCCCAAGCTGACGCCCGCGCCACCTACGACAGGGACACCCACGGGGCCCCCTGCCCGGCCTGGAACCGCGTCTGCGCATACTGCGCCAATGTGAGGCGCCTCCTAACCATGCACAGCGAGGCCGACTGCATCACGAAACAAACCCGTGAGCGCCAGACCCCCCCCGCCACCTCGACGGATTTTTGATCCGCCGGCCTCCCCTCGGCCGGCCCGGGGGGACCCCTCCGGCGCCTCACCCTCACCACTGCCGACAGCCCCGCAAGCCCCGCCGACAACCTCCCAGCGACCACCGATCGCAGCGCCGCCCAGTCCCAGCCGAGGATCATCACCTCGGGCATCACACCTCGGACCACATCCCAGCCCAGCCTCAGGAGGAACCCTCTGCCGCCGATCCTCACGACACCGCCTTCAACAACACCGCCGCCCAGACCCCGACCACCACCCCATCCAGCCCCGAGGACTTCGCTGCCCCCCTGCTCGACCCTCGTCGGACCTCCTCACCGGATCCCGCCAAGGAGCGGGCCTCCCCCTTTTTGGCCGCCCGCTCCCTGTCGACGCAGGCCCCGGACACTCCCCGCCCCGAGAGGGAGCCTGACCCCCGACACGGCCCATCTCCGGACCCCCGCCTCGGGCGCCCCGGCCCCCCGCCTCGGGCGCGCCTCAAGCCCTCTCCTACTTTTGGTGGAGGGCTCCTCGGCACCCCCTCACTCCACTGACATTTGATCTCTTTCTCTATTTTTACTCCGCTCCTCATGAGCTTCCTTATTTTTATCCCCTGTTCATTATTTACATCTACTCCTCGTTTACCCTGTATGCCCTGTATGCTTTTCTGAGGCGAAAATAAAAACCTTTTATTTCCACCCCCGCCTCCTCTCTTCCTTTGTGCGCATCGGTCGTAATGCGAAGCATTACGTTTGATGCGAGGAGAGGAAGAGACCCTCCCCCCGCCCCGCGCTGTCGCGCTGCTTTCTCACCTCGGCAGACGGCGCGGCGCGCCCCCCCCCCTCCCCCGCCCTCCGCGTCGCGCGGCGCTCACGCCTCACCCGACGCCGCTGCTCGCCACCTCTCGCCCTCCCCCGGGCCGGCAGCTTTCACACTCACCTGCTGTCGCCCCTCCCTCTCCCCTTATAAGGCCGCCCCCTGGCCTCCCTCAGGCACTCGCCCTCCTGCCGTCTCCCAGCTCTACCCTTTCTTCACCACCCACCCACCCTACACTCCTCCTACCTTCTCTTCCACCGGTGGAGGGCTCCTCGGCACCCCCTCACTCCACTGACATTTGATCTCTTTCTCTATTTTTACTCCGCTCCTCATGAGCTTCCTTATTTTTATCCCCTGTTCATTATTTACATCTACTCCTCGTTTACCCTGTATGCCCTGTATGCTTTTCTGAGGCGAAAATAAAAACCTTTTATTTCCACCCCCGCCTCCTCTCTTCCTTTTCGCGCATCAAGAGGGCAAACATATTTTGCTCTAATCATAGAAGTACATATTTGAGCCCCCAGGTAGCAGCACTACCAGAGATTTCCGCTTCTCCCTTGAACGTTGATAGTCTGATGGAATCATCAAATTTGCAAACATACATATGCAACTTAGATACTGTTGCAGTTATTAATAAAAGCTACACAGTTTGATGAAAACCTCAAATTTTCACAACCAAAACAATTATCTAGATTTGATTCTACATATCTAACTTAGATGCTGGTGCACCCATTAAGCATTTAATTGTTGCTATATAGAAGGGAATACAGAACCAATTTAACATGTTAACACAGAACCTATGGTTTCAGAATTTTGCACGTTTGCACTTCCAATATCTCAGAAGTTACCCTTTTAAAATAAAAGTTACTTCAAAATAAACTATGCAACTTTAATTAAATGAACACTACGATCATGCATCTACCAAATATTATAGGCCTATTTGTGTACCCAAGCCAGATATATTCATAATATGCATGAATTGGTTGTCTGGGGACTTCACACTTTAATACAGTAGGAATATAAATAGGTAATTCACCAATTGCATGCACATATATATCCTTTACAGGCTCATAACATAGAGGTATGATGGTGATAGGATAAACACATTATATAGGACCATGGATCAAATCCCAACTCAATATAATGCAACAGATTAAAATGCAGTACAGTATTGGAACTTAATAACTGTAAAATAACAAGATTTTAAACAACCAACAAAAACCAACTAAGTATTTTAAAATAGTTGGTGATTTCAGCTTGTTATATCAGAATCTCAACATATATAATATAGTGAATAATCATAAATGTGCTGTAATAGCTGTTATGGTAACATTTATGTTTGTGATTTTTATGCAGGTAAATTCTTTATACAGTAAACTCAGCCCAACATTATCATAATTTGACTGATTGGGAAATCAGCCCAAATGCTATGGACTGATTGAGTTAATTATGTTTAATTCTTTATTTAAAAAAATTAATTGTTCTTGATCTTACTGTAATGTGGACATGACACTATAGAAACAGTAAATACACAATGTTATTAGAAACTCAGCATGCTATTAGAAACTCAGCATGCAGTACATAGGCCTATATTTTTAGAAGGTTTACATTTTATTTAGGCCCTATTTATTTGTGTATCTGCAAAGGAAGAAACAAAAGCATAATGTTAAGGCATCCCTGATTTTTGGTGTCTGTATTTGATATTTAAATACACTAAAATGCTTATTTTAATTACATTTCGGGGTAGAGTCAGGGTTATATTTTTTTGTTTAAGGATTCACTAGGGAGGCACATAAACTATTTTTTGTAAACGGGAAGTAAGGTTCAGTGAGTCAGTGTATTATGGGCATTACAAAATTAAAGTAAATACATTAATTAGGGCCAATAAATTTGTCAAGACATATGCTGCTGAAACTCAGCAGTGTGTAGGCCTATATTTGAAAAGGGTTTCACTTTTTTAAAACATATTTTCACATCTGCAAAGTTAGAAACAAAAGCACAATGTTAAGGCAGATTATAGTATAACCATTGCTTTAGGCCTATTTAATGTCTTAAATGATTCGATTTTGAAATACACTAAACATTTAGTTTGGTAATGGGTGTGTAGTATTAAACTGAATTAGAATGAACAAAAAGCTTTTGCAGCTCAATTCTGCATTCCCATGACTAGATTTTTGTAGTGAGTGTATTATTAAAAAGGCAGGTAATTTCCTAAAAAAAGTCAGGAAACTGCCGATCGGCAGGAAATTCTATTAGTGACAACTGTTTACTATCAAAATCAATCCCCAAAAGTTCAGCATGACAGAAAAGCTGGTACAGCTACCTTTTAATTGTCTTGGTCATATATGATTCTTTTAATCTATTACCAACAAATTTCCTCTTGTCAAAAAACGAATTTGTGAATTAAGTAGGGGCCTACAACAATGTGCTTGAACAGCAGCATAAACAAATATGTAAAATGTGTGGGGGTCAGTTGCTTATTCATATTAGGTTTCAACTGAGCAAATGTCTATTTAATGTAAAATGACAGTTCTTGGTGATTAATAAACTTTGTATGGAGAGTGCCACTTTGTGATTTCAAGACTAGAAAAAAAAGCATGGAGAGTTCCACTTTGTATTCTCCATGACTAGAAAGAACAAGTTCTGTGATTGGATAAACTAGTAAGATAGTATTTGATTGGGTCCGAGGTCTGGAGTAGGGCCACTACTCAGGATCTCGGATCCAATCAAATACTAGTTTACAGTAGCATCAAATGAGAGGGCTTGTTTGTTGCAGCTTTGGAACTACAAAATGGCAGCTCCCATACAAAGTTTGTGAATCTTAAAGAATTGAAGGTGTACACTGGAATATATGCTCTATCTACTCATTCAAAACCATATTTATAATATTATCTCAGGAAACAAAAAAGGTAGCTACCATGTATTTTCCCCCTCCTAGTCAATGTTGGAACTGGAGTGCATATTTGAGCCATTAGGTGGCAGTCAGATGGCAACACTGACATATATTCTGGGTTTCCTTTTATAGTTTTAATGAACACTACGAACTGGACTATCTCAGCTTGGTAAAGACAAAAATCACACTTAGATGATTACTTGACTGGTGGGTACTGCCTATTGTAAGCATATGTAAATCATTGTAAATAAAGTCTATTTAAAAAAAGAAAAATGCAGTGTAAATTAAACAGTACACTGAATTTTCTTATTTTTAAATAGACTTGAAAGAAGCATATTTATTATTTTGTTTCACTTTAAAACAGTTATTTCTGTCAATGAAGCTCTAAGTTATACAGGAGCAACTGTCCCAAGAACAATATATATTTGGGTAGGGGTGAGTAAATCAGTGTTGCCCATTGTATTGTTTAGCATCACTAAAAGTAATGAGGAAGTTCTACTGACAAATCCATTGTTTAAAATATGTAATTACCCTTACATATGAAGCTCTAATTTATGCTCGTGAAATTGTCTTAGAATAATATATGAGTCAGACTCACGAAAATTGGCCAATTGGGGAAAGTTGTCGGTGTCGATCGGTATAATTATAGTATAGCATTGACATAGGTGTTGGAAAGTCCTTAAATTTATCCTGAATGTAAAGGTAGAGAAAATACAACCTTATTTGTTTCTACGATAATTTAATATGAAACAAAGAATTGCAATGCCGACATCTTAAATTGACCACCAATTGGCCCATTTTCATGAGGCTGACTCATATACATATATGTATTGGGTGGGTCTGTGTTCCTCATTGCATTGTTTAACATCACTTAATGTAATTTACATTGTACTGGAGACTACTGCTTAAAATATTTAAGTACCTTTAAATATGAAGCTCTAATTCATGCAGGGACAATTGCCCCAGAACAAAACATGTTTTCAAAACATTGTTATCTCAAGTGGTATGCAGTTGTGTACCTGCGTATATATCCAAGGTAGGACCCTGTAAAGCATCAACAACACTTCATAATGCAATGGTTTTTCAGATTCTACGATTTTTTAATTAAAGTTGCATGGTCCGATGAAATATAATTTTGTCAAAATTAAAACAACTACTTAGATTTGATCCTATATATCCAACTTAGATACTGGTGTATTAGCTAATGATTTGGGACAGTATATACAGAATAACCAGTGAGTTTATAACCTCACCCCTTTGAACACTCAGTTTGAAACACCCATTATGCAGGAAGGCCATTAAGCAATTAGGCCAATCTCGTGACCCCATTAGCCCCCCCAACCAAGTAGGCCTGCTGTGCAGGGTCATAGAGGGGAAGGGGATATGAGGTGGATGTGTGTGTATGTGTCTGTGTGTTTCCTGACCTGACTTTACAGAGACACAGAGACAGACATACACACAGACATACACACACAGACATACACACACAAGACATACACACACAGACATACACACACAGACAGACACACACAGATACACAGAAACACACAGACATGCACACACCCGACATACACAGACACACATACACCCAACCTGACTTTGCAGAGAGAGAGCCACACACACACACAGACACCCCCAGACAGACAGACATGCAGAGACATACACACATAGACATACACACACAGACATACATATACATACAGACACACACTAACATACACACATGCATACACACATACATTACCACCCATATATATACACACAGACAGACACACAGATAGACACACACAGACAGACATGCATAGACAGCACACACAGACACACAAACACACATACATGCACACACCCGACATACACAGACACACATAGACCCGACATGACTTTGCAGAGATAGACACACACACAGACAGCCGCACACAGACAGAGGCAGACACACACATACATGCACACACATACATACACACAGACACACACACCCATACACACATACACACACAGACACACATACACCCGACCTGACTTTGCAGAGAGACACACACACAGACACACACAGACAGAGGCAGCCACACACATACATACCCACAGATATACACACAGATGCACATACACACACAGACATTACCACACATACATATACACACACAGACACACATAGATAGACACACACAGACAGACATGCATAGACAGCACACACAGACACAGAAACACACAGACATGCACACACCTGACATACACAGACACACATACACCCGACCTGACTTTGCAGAGAGAGACACACAGACAGAGACACATATAGACAGACGCACACAGATAGAGGCAGACACACATACATACACACACATACATACATACCCACACATACAGAGAAACACACAGATAGACACACACAGAAATACACACACCCAATACATACAGACATACATAGACAGACAACAGACACACATTATATTTTGTTAAAAACCCTAGTGCCATGGGCCTATGGCACTAATCCAGTCCCAGAAGGCCCACCCAACCAGGAATACCTACCTACAGTCCTGTAAGGTTCCAGGTCATCTCACATCACTTGGTCACCGCGAGATGACCATCTGGGTCATAGCCACAGGACTTTTGACAAGCTTGTCGAAATTATTTTTGGTTCTTTCAGCTCATATTACTTCAAAACTAATCATCTTTAATCAAAATCACTCCGGACTAATGATTAGTAGCTTGTAACTTTCAATTTGATATATTTATCTAAAAAATAAGACAAAAATTCAAGTGCCATCGGACCATGCAACTTT
>JASIRB010003771.1:0-13481 GCA_030323885.1 Branchipolynoe longqiensis | reverse complement strand
GTGCATCTATGTGTGTAGTACATGTATGTGTGTATGTGTGTACGTGCGCGTATGTGCGTGTACGTGCGTGTATGTGTATGAGCCAGTATGTGCGGATATGTGCGTCTGTGCATGTATGTGTATGTGCATCCTCACCCGCCCCTAACCCCATGCCCTCCCTTCCCTTCTCGTCTCCTCCCCTCCCCTCCCTTCCCCTCCGATCCCCTCCCCACCCAGCCCCTTAACCCCTCCCTCCCTTCCCTTCCCTTCCCCTCTCCTCCCCCCTCCCTCCCATACCCTCCCCTCCCCTTCCTCCCCGCTCCGCTCCCCTCACCTCCCCTCCTCACCCCTCCCCTCCTCTCCCCTCCTCTCCCTCCCCACCCATCCCCATCCGCTCCCTAACCCCTTCCCCTCCCTTCCCCTCTACTCCCACCCCCTCCCCTCCCTCCGCTCTCTCCTCCCCCCCTCCCCTCCCCAACATCTCCTCCCTCCCTCCCTGCCTGCCCTGCCTGCCCTGCCCTGCCCTGCCCTGCGCCCTGCTTCCTCCCTCCCCCTTCACTCCCTTCCCTCCCCTCCCCCCCTCCCTCCCCCCCTCCCTCCCCCCCTCCCCTCCTCCCCTCCCCCCCCTCTTCCCCCTCCCCCCCCCCCCCCCCCCCCCCCCCCACCACCCACCAGGCTACTCCAGCTTTCCCGCCTTAATTGACGAGCTCACGTTTCACCAGTTTGCCATTAGACCCAGACCGACTTTCACTGCCAGATAACGCAGCTTCTCAAATGTAAAATGATCGTCTGCTTTTTGTTAAACCACCAAAAAATAACAACATTCTTGATCATTTCATCACATTGTACAAAATGTCGTCTGCTTCGTCTGAACCCAATTCGTATTCGTCTAAACATGTACTGGCCCTTTAGTACATGTTTTTTTTGGTACATGTACAATATTTTGAAGAATTGTGAGTTTGATAATACCAACATGAAAATTGACACACAGCTAGACTATGTCTCAATGCTCATTTTTGGCTATATCTCAGATTCGACCTGTGAAAAAAAAATGGCGCCCATTTTCAAGATGGCTGCCACTGGTTCTTATCAAATCTTTGATATGATAGATCAAATCAATTGCAGGGGTGAGAAATCGTTCCAAATGTGGTGTCCGAATCGATAGAGCGCCGGATTCCCGTGTGGAACTTCCGGAAGGTCATTCCATTCCCAGCCGAGTCAAACCAATGACTTACCAAATTTATACTTATCACTACCAAGCCTGGCATTCGGCATTACTCAAATTAGCAAAGGACGGGTTATTAGCACAATATCAGGATAATCTGACTGAGTGGGTCATGGTACCGGTGACCGGTTCTCCCAGTGAGGCAGCACTGTAAAGTCGTCATGAATGTGTACGGCCACAAATCGGTACCCGTCTTGATGTGACCTTAGATATTGCTAGGATGCAAAACTCCAACAAACAAAACTGTATTACCCCCTCGCGCAATAGTCTAGCGCTGCCAAAGTGCGCTTTATCTAGTGTTGCCATAGTGACGTTACAGCAGACGACAATGTGGCTGGTGGCGGGACGGTGAAGTTGCGCTGTACATTTTGGCGGGAACCGGCTTCGTGTGTGGCAATGTGAACACCGATCAGATTGCTACTAAAGGGGCTGTCACACTATGACGTATGGCCTCAGCGTATGCCGAAGTATGGGATTTTTGACCAACACATTGGCATACGGCATCATACGTTACATATACGTTGGGCATATGTCGAGTACGCTCGGGGTATGGCATCATATGTTGGCATAGGTCAGCATAGGTCGAGCCACTAAAAAATTGTTGTGTATGCTCAAAATTTTCAATCTATGTGGCCGTATGGCTCATACGTTTCTCATATGCTCGGCATATGCTCGGCGTATGTCAACGTATGTCGGCGTACGTTATGCACATGTTAGGGTAGGTCAGGATAGATTGGAACACGTTAGCCATAAGTTCAGCTGTGCAGTCCGCGTACAGCCAACGGATGCATAACGTACTCCTAATGTACTTCGAACGTATGCCTGCCATATCTCCAGCATACTTAATGTATATGCCATACTTCTAGCGATGAAGTAACGTACGTAACTTTGTTAAGCGTATCGTGAGCGTATGCGATAGGTCAGACATATGTTCTTCATACGTTACATACATTGTGTGTACGTTGTGTGTATGTTGTGTGTACGTTGTGTGTATGCCCATTTTTATCCCCTGCCCCTGCAAAGTTAGACAAATGCTGACGCACTGGTAAATTGTGGTACATTGGGCACGCGCTGATGCCGTACGTCGTAGTGTGAAAGGCCCTTTAATGCCGTCTGGTGAAGCCTAATTCCCGCCATCTATCACGACTCCTTGTATCAATCAACCTTGTAGCAACCACGTCTTCCCGCTAAAAAGATTCTCAGTGGCGGTCACGTGACGCCCGGGGCGATGGTTGGTTGGTTGTTGGATTTTTACGTCAGGGCAACATCTAAGGTCATATCAGGACAGGTACCGACTTGTGTGACAGTGCGCATTCATGGCGACTTTATAGTGCTGCCCCACTGGGAAATCAGGCCACCAGAATCATGACCAAATATCCCACTCAGTCACATTATCATGACACTAGGCTAACCAGTCCTTGTCCTATCCTATTAATGCCGAGTGCCAGGCTAGGAAGTGAGCAGTATCAATATTATAAGTCATTGGTTTGACTCGACCTCCCGCACGCGAGGCCTGCGCTCTACCGATTCGGCCTCCGCGTCCGGTGACATCCTGGGCGAGAGGTGTGGAGGTGGAGGTGGGGGTGTGGAGGTGGAGGAGGGGGGAGAGGTGAGGGATGGGGCGGGGGGAAGGGGGGGAGGAAGACGGGGTAGAGGGGAGGGGGGGGGGGGGAAAGGGGCTGATCAGTTAGTTACTGGAGTCTCAGATTGTTGAAGTTTTACGTCCTGGCAACATCTAAGGTCAGGTTCCAGCTTAGAAGTTAGAGTTATATCGTTCGATAAAAGCATCAACAATTAAAAAAGCAAAAGATTTATCTAGATTTTAACCTACATATCCAACTTAAGACACTGGCATACTTATTGAGCAAGAGTATTCTAAATTAATCTAATACTAATAGAACCCCCCGCCCCCCGTCCTGATATGACCTTAGATGTTGCTAGGACGTAAAACAACAACAAACTACTAGAACCAGTCCTGTTACTGCTGAAACCAATCGGGTGAGACATTTTAGAACCACGCCAAAATTTATGTTGCATGTTTTCACTTCAAATATCTCCCAAGCTAGGCATTTTAAGGGAAAGATACTTCAGCATAAAGTAATGTAGATTATAAAGATCAACCTCATATATTTACTTTTGTTTAAAGACAGAGGTGTAATTTAAATTTAAACCATCTGACTATGAGCCTTTAAATATTAAAGTTGCATAGTCCGATGGTTTGCAGTTTTTGTCTCCTACCCAGATAAATATATTATAGTCATTGCTACAATCCACATTACTTTACTTGGAAGTAACTTTTATTTTAAGTGGCAGACTTTGGAGATATTTGAAGTGCAAATTATATCCTATATTTATTCTGGCAAGCACATTAAAACTCTGCCCCCATAGGGTTTTGCAATAACAGGTTCAATTGAAGATGCATAGTCCGGTGAAGCATAACATGTTTGATACTAATAGTCACTTGCTGTCCAGACCGCAATTTCGTCCACACCTCTTCTATCTCCTCACCGCTGGCCCCGCTCCTCTTTGATAATATCTGAAAAGAGTTCCCGAAAGGGGAGCCAGCCGACATTTCACTTTCTACCTCTTACTCCGTCTGTGTGTCCGGCTCGTCGACTGATCACCACAGAGTAAGGAGACATGGTCCTTTGACTCAACTCTCCTCATTTCTCTTTCCACTATACTACCCTTTTCTTTCTTTTTTCTCCTGGACTTACTTCTCCCCCTGATCAAGGGAGTTGGTTGCTTGGGTGGGGCCATGTTCCTTTTTCACTGTTTCACTCTGTTCTTGCCTGCAGATCCAACCTTTTCCCATCCCTTCCTCCTGAACCATCGGCTACTGGACGTGAGTGCACAGCTACAATTGGACCAGTGATTCAGTACCGCTCCAACGACTCGTTGTTGTAAAGTACCCCCCGCTTCTACAACCGGCCCACCTGAAGTTAAATCTTCATTCAGAAGAACGGATGGATTTATCGGTGCCATTCTATATTCTTGCAGTGCTGCAGCCTGTAACCGTGAGGTAGGGCATATTATTATTATATTAACAAGGAGATTAGTGTGTTACTGTCAGTGGATTAGCTATATATTAAAGCTGCATAGTCCGATGAAATATCAAATTTTCAAACCCAGACCAATTATCTAGATTTGATTTGACATATCTAACTTAGATACTGATGCACTTATTACGCATTTGTTTCTGCGTAGAAGGCAATACTGAGTCAATTTAACAGAACCTGTTACTGCAGAAGTCTAAGGTGTCAGAGTTTTGGCAAGCTTGCCAAAACTAATTTTCCATGTTTGCACTCAAAATATCTCAAAAGTTTACCATTTAAAATAAAAGTAACTTTGAACTAATGTAAACTAGATACTAGTGATCGATCTAATATATTTATCTCAGAAAAAATACAGAAATTCAAAGCCATCGGACTATGCAACTTTCAGTTCAGTATTATGCTATAGTAAGTTCAGTACACATATCCATGTACATATTGCAAAGTAGGAATATTCTTTGAAAATATAGGTCAACTCGTAGTATCCCCCTTGCTAATGGTGAATAAGCAGAGTTTCCCACATCCTGTTACCCGACCTTTAAGTGAATGACCCCACGCGCCAGCCACTCCTCACTCACTGCCCGACATGACGTCACTGACCGGTCACTCACTCCTCGAGAGGTGTCCGGCGTGGGTTTGTTTAGTGGGTGGCGCCCCCTGTCGGGCTCCGTGGCGACAGATTTATGGCCGCCCCACGACGCGGCGACTCGACGTTTGCGCACGGCCGAGTTGCGAAACGCGCGTTTTGATTGGATTGTCCGTGTCAGTTAGCGTAACGAGTCGATGGGACGCTGGCCAACCACGTGACCTGGTGCCTGGCGCTGATTGGCTGATGTGAGTGATGTGACTGAAGGAGGTGGATTGGGTCGGTCTTTTGGAAAACATTCACCTCTGGCAGACGACAATTTGAAATGTGCTGATGGATGGTTAATTGTAGTTTGTTTGTTGGGGTTTTATGTTCTGGCAACATCTATGGTCATATCATGACGGGCACCGACTTGTGACAGTGCACAATCAGGACGAGATTATACTTGGTTGGTTGGTTGTTGGAGTTTATGTCTTGGCAACATTTATGTCCCACTGGGAACCAGAGGGCTGGACTCTCTTCTCTTCTCTCCTATTATTCTTTGCTCTCTTTCTTTCTCTTTGTCTGTATTGTTTCCCTCATAGCCTACAATACACAGCCACAGATCCGAGCATTAGATTCTACAAACTGGTGACCACGACGATTATTAACACACAGTGTTGATTTGACTAGTAGAAACTTGCTGGGCTGATGCTTCGTTGGTGCGCTCTGTAGGTAGTGTTTTTCTTCTATTATTTTTTTACTCTGTGGGGGTTTGAATTTCTTCGGAATTTGGGTTGTCGGCAATTTTTTTCTGACAATACAACTATTTTGTAAGTTTTGTAGGTCATTGGTCTGATAACATTAGTTTGTGATAATTCTATTTCCTATTGAAGTATTGGTTTATAGTTAATACCATTTCCTATTGAGGTATTGATTTATGATAATCCTGTTTCTTATTAAGGTTTTGGTTCATGATAATCCTATTTCTTATTGAGATATTATTAGCGTAGAATAATCATATTTCCCATTGAGGTGCAAAATGATAATAATCGCATTTCCTGTGAAAGTGCTGATATCACCTGGACTTTTGGCCCTCTTTGCTGTCACTTATAATTCCAGTTATTCAAAGCTACATAGTGTAATAAAAGGCTAAGATTTCCGAAACAAAAAGCCCTGTCTAGATTTGATTTAAAATAGCCAACTTAGATACTATTACTAGCGCACACATTAAGCATTTGACTCATTGAATGTGTGGCTTGTTGTATGATGGTATATATATAATATATAGTTATATATATATATATATATATATATATACAGTAAAACCTCCCTAACTGACCACCTCCACAGATCGACAACTTTGCTATATCGATCGCTTTATTTAGGTCCCAACAATACTATTGTAACAATATTCTAACTCCCTAAGGCGACCACCTCCCTAAATGGGGGTATATATATTGGGCTTATCATTATTATCTACTTCACTTAAAGTTGCCTAGTCTGATGGTTTTTAGTTTCTGTCAATTTTCTGAGATAAATATATCAAAGTGATTGCTATAATCTACCTTACTTTACTTTGAAGTAACCTTTATTTTAAATGGCTATCTTTTGAGATATTTGATGTGCAAACATGTCAAATTAGTTTTGACAAGCACACCAAAACTCTGGCACCATAGGTTTCAGCTGTAACGGGTTCTATTAAATTGTCTCCGTATCCCCTTCTATGTGGCAACAACTGTTTACTAAGTGCACTAGTATCTAAGTTAGATGAGTAGAATCAAATCTAGAAAATTGCTTTGGTTTTGAAAATTTGATGCTTCATCAGACTTTGCAGCTTCAGATAGGAAGTGACTTTTACTAGATATGTGAAAGTGAAAAGACGCAAATTCAATGTTGGTGTGCACTGTAACTAGTATAAGATGTTTTGTTGTTGTTTTTTTTTGGTCCATTAGTTGTTTAAGCAGGGAAAATTTCAGTCATAGAGGACTGGTCTTCCTCATTCCACTGCTGGTAAATAGAAAGCATGAGCCTACACTTTTACCGACCCAAGGGATTTTTAACCTCCCGCACCACATAGACATGGTATGAGAGCAACCGGCCTTTGATGACGCTGTAAGTTATACACAGCGGTGGAAATCCAAATTGGCAGAGATGGGGGCATGGGGAATCGAACCGCCGACCCTCAGATTAGGAGTCTGACCTAGAAAAAAGTCAGACACTCTAACCACTCTGCCACAGAGAATGCTGATCATTAGTTTACTGATGTTTTTGTTTTTTAGCTTAGCAATGTAGTGCAGAGCTCCAAACTGCAATAAATGTTGAATGAATATACCATATCTGAAATCCAATCTAGTCATCTGGCAGAAATAATTATGCATTGATAAACGCATTGATAAATGAAAATGCGGTGATTTACTGAAATTTATATTGTGTCTCATTGCTTAAAAAAATTAAATATATAAATATATATATGAATATATATATATTTTTTAAAAGCGCGAGTATATTTTACGCTGCGTCACATTGAGCGATAATTGGGGAGATGGGAAGCTTTAGGCCAAATGCAATGGGAGTTGGGTGTGGTGGTGGGCGGTGGGGGGTCCTCGGTGCCAGCTTCCCAGGGTAACACGACAGCACTTGACCCCAGAGAGGCCGGGGTCAGGGGCGGGACCACGCCCTGTCCACGTGGTCACCTCGGTCCAGGGGCTGGTTGGGGGCTGTGGCAGCGTAGAGGTGAGTGGAAGGGAGGGGTGGGGGGGATGAGGAGGGGGGCAGTGGGTGTGGTGGAGGTAGGTGAGGATGGATGGAAGGAAGGAAGAAAGAAAGGAAGGAAGGAAGGAAGGAAAGAAGGAAGGAATGAAGGAATGAAGGAATGATGGAATGAAGGAACGAAGGAACGAAGGAACAAAAGAAAGAAGGAAAGAAGGAACGAACGAAGGAAAGAAGGAAGAAAGAAAGGAAGGAAGGAAGGAAGGAAGAGGTGGGGTGGAGGTGGGTGAGGATGAGTGTGGGGTTGTGGGTGGTTGGTTGTTGGAGTTGTTCATCCTGGCAACACATAAGGTCATATCAGGACTGATACCGACTTGTTTGTTTTTGGGGAGTTTTTAGTCGCATTGGTGCGCTGAAGGCTGCAAATCTGCAGCACTGAATGGGCACCGCTGAAAGCAGTCCCATGTGGTCGGGAGTTGGCTTCCGATGGGTAGTGATCAGAGGAATAGGGGGGGTAGAGGGGAGGGGGGAGGAAGGAAAAAGGCAGCCTAAGGAGCCCAACTACAGTCCTCTGAGAGGGCCGGGGGAGGCTGGGTCGTTGGTGTAGTTTTAGGCCCCTTTAAAACCCTAGGCCATACCAGGATGTGCACTGACTTGTGACAGCACGCACTCATGGTGACTTTATAGTGCTGCCTCACTGGGAAATCAGGCCACCGGCACCATGACTTAAGTCATTGGTTTGACTCAACCAGGATCCAAACTTCAGTCCCTCCAGATTCACTGGTATGCACAGTAGGTCCGGCCACGGCCAGAGGAAGAAGTGAAGTGAGGATGGGATTAGTTAGG
This sequence comes from Branchipolynoe longqiensis, assembly GCA_030323885.1. Taxonomy (NCBI): domain Eukaryota; kingdom Metazoa; phylum Annelida; class Polychaeta; order Phyllodocida; family Polynoidae; genus Branchipolynoe; species Branchipolynoe longqiensis. The sequence goes on along the minus strand of JASIRB010003771.1, from coordinate 5,101 downwards.
CAGTGGGTGGGGTTACCTGTTAGTTGTTAGTGAAAATTAGTGGTTAGTTGGTAGTGGTGTCAAGTCAGCTATGGCGATGAGGTGGGGCCTGCTAGTCCGCAGTGTCATGGTCTGGGCGACCAACAGTGTTGATGATGTCTGCGTTCTGGCGGTAGAAGTGAGGGGTACCGACTTGTGACAGTGCCCACTAATGGAAACTTCACAGTGTGGTCCCACTGGGAGAGCAGGCTGCGACATTATCCTGTCACTGAGCCTACCAGCCCTATCCTAATAATGCCCAGTGTCTGGCTAGGAAGCGACACATATCAATTTTAAGTCATGGGGTTGACTCGACCAGGGCTCGAATCCCACTATCTACCAAAATGAGAGACGGTCACTCAACTCATTCGGCCATCCTGTCTGGTCTGAGCGGGTGTGGTGGAGGTGAAGGTTGAGTGGCGGGTAAAAGCTGCAAAGTCCGATATGAAAACATCAAATTTTCACAACCATAACAAGTATCTTGATTTGATTCTAGATATCTAACTTAGATACTGGCTAACTTATTAAACATGTGTTGTCACATATAAGGGAATACTGAGTCAATTTAATAGAACCTGTTACTGCAGAAGCCTATGGTGTCAGAGTTTTGGCATGCTTGCCAACATTAACTTAGCACGTTTGCACTTCAAATATCTCAAAAGTTAGCCAAAGGTTACTTCAAACTAAAGTAAGGTACATGATAACAATCAATTGAATATATTTATCTCAGAAAGATGACAGAAACTCAAGACCATCGGACTATGCAATTTTAAGGTTAGGGCTAGGGGTATGTCTGTCTGTATAATGGTGGAGTGTAGATGGGGGTGGGTGGGGGTGGGGGTGAATAGTGCAGGGAGGCTCTGACAGACGGTGAGTTACTCATTACCGACTCACATGTGGGCATCAGTGGTGCATTATGATGGTAATCAGGCCACGAGGGCCAGCTGCTACTGGATGTCGCTTCGGTCGAGCTCTCGTAATTTTGTTGTAGTTTCCCATATTTTGTAGCCAGTTGTGTTGGGTGGCTTTTGCGTAATATAGATGTAACCGTGCTTTACTTTTAGTATACTGCTTGTGTGTTTATCTATATTTATTTCTTAGGGTGGGCTGCTGGCCCGTCGTGGCCTCTTTATACCATAATAATTCATATTCTGCTGCATGATAATAGCATAATTTTATATTATGATGGTAATCAGGCCATGAGGGCCAGCCGCTACTTTGTCTTGCGACTGTATACCGAATTTGGTGTTCATCGTTTGCTTAATTCTACCTCTTCCTGTTATTGTTATGTAACAACGACAATAATTTGTGTTGCAAGCTTGCTTTTATTCAGTTCTTTATGTTTGGCTCTAGAGCCTATGTTACTCTATTGACTGGGATACATGAAGTGGCCCTTGGCACGTTTTATGTGTCATCAATTCTTGCATGCACATTGATCACTGTTTCTGCAGGTTTCGAGTTCATTTACCCATTCTCGCCTTCCTGTCTCCAAATGTTCGGGATCAGGTTGGTGATCATCGCCTCGTTCGTGCTCAGTGGGCGGTTGTAGAACCGCCTGAACGTTGTCTCCCCCGTCCACCCGGCTGCCATGATGTTCGTGGCCAGCGGTACCTGCCTGCGCGCTGCTGCACTTGTTGCAGCATGGCGGCAGGAGTAGTGGGCGAACTAGCTCATGTCAATCCCTGCTTCTGACATGGTTGTTCTTACATACCTAGAGAGGGTCTCTTGGGAGGCCGTTACATGTGGGCTCCTGGTTGTGGCGAACACTGCCGGTTTCGCCCCTGCTAGCTCCGCCCTCCCCAGGTAGGTTTTCAGGTGTGAGTACATGCACAGTTCGGATACCGCAAATTCTTGGAACGTTAGGATCAATGGGTTCCTGCCTGGATCGTTTGACTTCATTTTTGTGGAGTAGTGGAGCATACAACTCAAGACCATCTCCCCGCCTCATAAGACCTAGTGGCTGCAGTCTCTATCCTGTGCCGAGTAGGAAAAGGTATGTTGTACACCTCTTCAATTTGTTCACACTCAGTAGGTTAGTCAGCCCCCAACTCTGTAGATGTTCTAAGAGTTGTTTTGGATCCCAGACCGCTTCATACCTCGGTTGGTTGGGTTTCAGGTTGCTCACACCTTTCAATAGCCGGCTCACCAGTGGGTGTTCCCCAAATGGCTTAGCTCCCACGGTAATGAACGTGGAGAGCAGCGATCGTACAGTATTTATCGTGTTTTTGGGCGCTCCCTCACCGAATAGTTTCTGTAAATACTCGATCCCCGCATCAACGCCTTCCCGATTACAATGTAGTGCCTATCTCCTAAGCACTAGTGTGTATTGCCTTTTAGTGGCTTCTGCCCACGACGCTGTTAGTAGTTCGGTGGTGGCCTTGTTCATGCCTAGTGCGCGGAACATCTCTATTAGAGTTTCACTGCCAGTAGATTCATTCGGTTGGTCAGGGGGACCACCTTCCCTCTGTGTCCCCCCAGTGTTAGCGCCCCCATCGTCATTGGGATCCTCACGGCTGCCTGGTAGCCCCACAGTTGTTGTAACACCGGGTACAATGGCTGTGTCAGCCACTCTGGGGCGATCAGCACTCCATCTGGTCGATCTCCCCGCAGCTTGAGCAGCACCCTTGATAAGCAGCTGAAAGGGGGAAAGAAATAGCCATCAATATTATGTCATTTCATGGAGAGTGCATCAGTGCCCTCGGCCTTTTTTTTCAAATTCATGTGACACATATTTTGCTAACTGGTGATTGCTTTTTGACGTGAACATGCCTACCTTTGGCTTTCCGAGTGTACTAAATATTTTATTTACTGTAGCCTTATTCAGCGTCCACTCCCCTGCATCTGTGAAGATGTGTGAGGCCCAATCAGCCTCTGTGTTCTCTACTCCAGGACAGAACCTGACTGTGAGTAGTATCTTTAGTCTTTCCGTTAATCCCCATATCAGTTCCGTCAACATTTGGCACAGTTTTGATCTGGCGGATCCCCCTTTACCTATGCAGACTACCGCTGTTGTGTTGTCCGTGAACACCCTGATGTGGCTGTTCCGGTGCACTTGTCCTGTGCGTTCTAACATGTGCCTGACTGCCCTGAGTTCTAGCACGTTTATGTGCGTCGACATGCTGATTGTCTCATCCCACTTTTCCCCGAAGAGTTCTTTGTGTGTCTGATCGTAATCGCCCCACCCATGTGATGAGGCGTCATTGTAGATGTACGTGTCTACTGTTCATACATTCTAGTTGCTCTCTCCAGGTTGCTTGACCAAAATTGCAAGCAATCCTTCACGCGTTTAGTTAAGCCTAGATTCCTTACATGCGGTATGTGGCATGCAGCATGTGGCATGCAGCATGTGGCATGCGGTATGCGAACGGGTTGGGTCCTTTCACCCACACCCACACACATAGTGTCAGGTTTCTCGAACACTGTTGTCTATGGGCATTCGCATTCGCATGCCGCACCGATCGCTACATGGACCGATTCAGTATTCACATGCCGCATGCCGCATACCACGTGCAAGGAATCACCGCCATTGACTTAGATGCTTTTCGATTTGTTGCTGCATTCGCATGCCGCATACCGCGTGTAAGGTGCTTCATAGTTGTAGTTGGATTCTCTGAGATTCCAGTTCAGCGCTTGTACTATAACTTTTTACTTTATTGTCACCCACTTATTCCCTGAATCGGTGGCCACCAATTTCTCCGTTAGTGCTGCCATATCCTTAATTTTTAGTTTACTGTTCCCCAGGGTTTCCATAATGGCGCGTTTTAGGTCGTCACATTTCTTGGGTGGTATGTCTACTTTGATCTGTTTAGTGTCTATCCTGAAACCTAAGAACTGTAGTTCCTGTTTCGGTTCGAGCACAGATTTTTCTACGTTAATGGTGAAACCTAGATTGGTGAGCAAATGTAGTGTTAGTCTGACCGCTTCACTAACCTCCGCCTGCGATCTGCCAATCAGGATTGTATCGTCAATGTAGAAATAGTGTAATATGTTGTGCTTAGTCCTCAAGTGGCTCATTACTGCCTTCATTACCTTCGTGAAAATTCTCAGTCCAGAGCTTAACCCATTGGGCAACACCCTAAACCTACACCTCGTGTCCTCGTCTATGAATTGCAACAGATCTCTATCGCCCTCCCTAATCTCCACGCTGTGGTATGCTTGTGAAATGTCGATGCTGGCTAGCCACGCCCCTCTGTGTACCAACTGCATCACTATTCCCAATTGTTCCATTTTTAAATGTCGGTAGACAATTAGTTCATTTAATTTTGACAGATTCAATATTGGCCTGAAGTTACCGTCTTTTTCAGGTCTCAGGAACAAATTGGACACAAAACACCTTTTACTAACTGCTCCTTCCTCGATCACCCCTTGCTTTAGCATTTCATCATCACTTTTGGGAGCATGTGTATGTGTGTGTGTGTCCGTGTACAGTTGTATGTGTGCATTTATGTGTGTATGTGTGCATGTATGTGTGTATGTGTACGTGTGTGTGTCCATATACATATGTGTGCATTTGTGTATGTGTGCATGTATATGTGTATGTGGGCATGTATGTGTTCAAGTATGTGTGTATTTGTGTGCATGTATGTCTGTATGTGGGCATGTATGTGTGCGTGTATGTGTGTATGAGTGCATGTTTTTGTGTATGTGTGTATTTGGGTGCATGTATGTGTGTATGTGGGCATGTATGTGTGCATTTGTGTATGTGTGCATGTATGTGTGCATGTGTGAGTGTATGTGTGTATGAGTGCATGTATTTGTGTATGTCAGTATTTGTGTGATGTATGTGTGTATGTGGGCATGTATGTGTGTATGTGTGTGCGTGTATGTGTGTATGTGGGCATGTATGTGTGTATTTGTGTATTTGTGTGCATGTATATGTGTACGTGTGCGCATGTATGTGTGTATGTGGCCATGTATGTGTGTATGTGTGTATTTGTGTGTATGTATGTGTGTATGAGTGCATGTATTTGTGTATGTGTGCTTTGAAGAAATTCCCACCAAATAGAGGATTTCCACCACCCACGTGCTCTCCCCCCGCCTTTCCCCCCTTTCCCCCTTTCCCTCCCTCCCTCCCTTCTCCCAC
>JASIRB010003733.1:0-13495 GCA_030323885.1 Branchipolynoe longqiensis | reverse complement strand
GCATGTGATATGTCATGGCCCACCAGTGGATCGCCCAATGGAAGGTAACCATGCCAAAAGTAGCCAGATAGCACACCACACAGCTACATACAAGCCTATGATATGTAAATAGGAGTAGGCTAGTCTAGTAATAAGAGTAGAAAAAATAAAAACACATATATGCCAAGAAAATCCATAAAAACTAACATAGTGTGATATTGCTGAATGCCCGGCCATGTTTGGGACACCAGATAATATTACAAAACTCTCCCGGTCATTATCTCTTATCTGTCAGCTCATTTAACCAATACTAAGGAAGAATGAAGACAAGTCACACAGATAAACAGTGGGGAAGTTGTGCTTTACTAACACCAACTCCTGTCCACCTACCAGTGACCTATTATCCACTCCCCTTACCTTCTAGCCACACAAGATATCATTACCCCTTTAGCCTATATAGAAGCAGTGTCTACAGCACATGGGACAGGAGTCCTATGGCTGTGTTCACACTCAATTGGAATATATGAATTTTGCTAGCATCAGACAGAGTGTTTGGGGGTTCCTGCTCAAGAGTAGGTGTGTCTCACTCAAGAGCCAGGAGTAGAGTGATCTCTCTCCAGTGTGTCTGAAGCAGAGTCTCAGGTTTGAGGCTAGTGTGGTCAGAGGGCCAATGGGGTGTAGGTGACTGGGCAGTCCACAGCCATCCAATCAGGCACCTCCTCAGTCTGGGTGGGTGGCACCCCCCCCCCCCCAGTAGAGGTGGCTGTCACTCAAGTCAGCTCCAGGTGGTGCCCTGTGTGTATATGCAAAATAGGCAGGTGTGCCCACCCAGTGGTCATGTAGGGACAGGTAGTTGCAACAGTTACAATAGATCTCTGTTAAAATGGCCTTTTCTCCAATTGCACTCTTTTATGGATGCATAGAGAAACATTTCAACAATCATGTACTGTCTCTTATGTAGGAACATCTCTTCATTAATCTTAGGCATCATGTATGAACATATATTTCACATAGCTTATATCATGTCATAATGGGAGTGGGATATTATTACTTACGGTATGCAATACCTGCATACCTTATAGGTATGCAGGTATTGCGGGTATAGCAATACCTCAGGGAGTTTGGCGCCCCTGCCCTGCAGAGTGGTAAACCACTGCCTTGTGGTACAGGTTCTTGACAGAACCGAAGGCTAAGGGAGCAAACCCTAAACAGAAAACCATGTCACTGTGGCAGCATTAAGGGCGGTTGATGTATGGAACTCCCAACATCTCCCGACCAGCCACTGCAGGGACAAATAGTTTTGCGCCTGTCTTGACATGTTCTTGCCGGTGTGAAACCTCTATTTGCTCCCCGAGAGAGTGCCGCTGGTAACTTGCAAAAGCCAGCAGCACTTCAACACTTTTGCAGGCAGCTTTCATGAAATGCTTAAGACTGACTCATGGACGCAACTCTCACAGCAGAGAGCTAAATGGAGAGCGGCAGTCAAGTAATGAAAGCAGTCTTTGTCGCATCGCGACCGACCGCATGATGATGATGATGATGATGATGATGATGATATTATTACTTTTAGTTTACATAACATTGTCCCCACTCCCTCGCCCAAGAATAATAATGCTCGCTGCCAATATACAATTCTAAACCGAAAATCCGTATATTTTTACAATAGGCTACTAACCAGACCAACGAACTACCTATCTGCTACTGAAATGCGGGCAGTCAAATACCTTATCAGCAGCTACTGTGTGATAAGATAACACCAACACTACAACTGGCCAGCATTGAAACCAAGGCTGAATACTCAGGCTTATATGCTATGGACAATATAAATACAGCCTCAATAAAAAATAATTAAAATTTTTAAAAAACTATCACCAACTAACCAACCAATCAACCAACCAGCCGATTAACGCACCAACCAGTCATGCGTACTCGCCCCCTTTCCCATCATTTACTCCTCCCCTCCCCTCTTCCCCTCCTCTCCCTCGCTTTCACTGCCCCTTCTCTCCCCCTTCTCCCCTTCCACTCTCTCCTCTTTCCACATCCCGCTCTCCCCCGCTCCCTCCCCACCTCCCCCTGCCCTCCCTCTAACCCCCCCCCCCCTCCCCTCCCCTCCCCCCCCCTCCCCTCCCCTCCCCTCCCCTCCCCTCCCTCCCCTCCCCTCCCCTCCCCTCCCCTCCCCAGGCTACCACGTAGTCTTCATCTCAGTCACACACTTACGTCAGCTGAGGTCCATCTAATTCTAAGCCGCACATTCACTATTATCTCACCACTCTATTCCATCCCCCTCCTCCCTTCTCCTCTTTCCATTTGCCTTCTCATTCCCCCACTCCCTCTTATCCCCCCTCCCTTTTACCTCTCCTCCATCCTTTCACCCAGCTGCCCCTCTCTCCTCCCTTTGAAATACCCTTCTCCCCTCTCCCCTCCCCTCCCTCCCCTCCCCTCCCCTCCCCTCCCCTCTCTCCCCCGCCCTTCGCTTCCCCTCTCTCCCAATCCCCTCCCTCTCCCCTCCCTTTCCCTTCCCCCCCCTCCATCCCTTCCCCCCCTCCCTTCCCTTCCCTTCCCCTCCCCTCCCCTCCCTCCCTTCCCCTCCCTTTTCCCCCTCCCTTCTCCCCCGTCCCTTCCCCCTCCCTCCCCCCCTCCCCTTCCCCTTCCCTTCCCTTCCCTCCCCTTCCCTTCCCTTCCCTCCCCTTCCCCTCCCCTCCCCTCCCCTCCCCTCCCCTCCCCTGTCATCCCTTCCCTTCTTACATACCTCTCCGCCTCCTCCCACTCAGCTCCCCACCCCTCCCTCCCCCTTCCCTTCCCACTTGCCCAGCCTCTCCATCTCCCCCCCCTCCCTTCATCCCCACCATCCCCTCTCCTCGCCCCCATCCCTCCTCCCCTCCTCTTCCCCTCCGTCCCCCTTCCCTTCCCACTTCTCCCCACCTCCTCTCCCCTCCCCTTCAATCCACCCTCCCCTCCCCTCTCCCCCTCCCTTCCCCCCATCCACCTCCCCATCCTCTCCTTCCCCCTCCCCTCCATCCTCTCCACTCCCCCCCCCCTCCCCTCCGCACCCACCCTCCCCCCACCCTCCCCCACCATACCCCCCCATACCCCCACCCTACCCCACCCCCCTCCCTACCCCCCCCTACCCTACCCCCCTACCCTACTCCCCCCTACCCCCTCCCTACCCCCACCCTACCCCCACCCTACCCCCACCCCCCCCCCCTACCCCCTCCCTACCCCTCCCTACCCCCCACCCTACCCCCTACCCCCACCCTACCCCCACCCTACCCCCTACCCCCCCTACCCCACCCTACCCCACCATACCCCCACCCTACCCACCCTACCCCTCACTACCCCACCCTACCCCACCCCCCCACCATACCCCTCCCACCCCACCCACTCCCAACCCCCATACCCTCCTACCCCCACCCTACCCCCACCCTACCCCCTCCCTACCCCCACCCTCACCCACCACCCTCCCTCCCACCCTACCCCCCCCTACCACCCTCCCTACCCCCACCCTACCCCCTCCCTACCCCCCACCCCCACCCTACCCCCACCCTACACCCTCCCTACCCCCACCCCCCTCCCTACCCCCACCCTACCCCCCACCCTACCCCCACCCCCCCTCCCTACCCCACCCTACCCACCCTACCCCCACCCCCACCCCCCTTTCCCCCTCCCTACCCCCACCCTTCCCCCTCCCTACCCCCACCCTACCCACACCCCTACCCCCACCGGCACCTCCCCAGTCCCCTCTGCCCCCGACGTTCCTCTGACACAGCGGTGCCTAACCTTGGTGCGTGAGGTGAGATGTATGGAAGTGCTCTGTCTTCTAAAGTCAGTGTCGTCTGCCCACAGCCCCACTATCCATCCCATCCCCTAATCTCCGCCACTCACCCATCCCTCACGCGCACTTACCCCTCAATCCTCGTTCCAAACCTCCTATATGCCCCCAAATTATTTCCTGCCACCCACCCCCCTTTGGCCCTGAGCCAACATTTCTTAACCCACAGGGTATCTTTTTCAACCATTAATTTGATTTGGATATCACTTTTGATTAAAGTTGCATAGTCCGATGCTTTTGAGTTGCTGTCATTTTTCTGAGATAAATATATTAAATTGATTGTTATAATCTACCTTACTTCCGTTTGATGTTACTTTTATTTTAAATGGCTAAGTTTTGAGATATTTGAAGTGCAAACATGTCAAATTAGTTTTGGCAAGCTTGCCAAAGCTCTGACACCATAGGCTTCTGTAGTACTGGTCTCCCGGCCGTGCTTTACTTCAGTCAGTGACACTATTTAATTACAAGAACACTTTTAATATAATAAAACATCGTTATTGCATTCAGCCAATTAAGTGGTTGTGGTGTATCTAGTCGGGATCACGCATTCAGTGCGTGCATCTATACGCAGGCGGTGTTTAGGTAGTTTTCTATGCAGAGTTATATCGGTACATTCTGGGTTATTTATTACGCATGCAGAAATGGTTTGTTAAATGGTTGTTGCTTCCAGTAGACTTTCATCAGGTGACGTCTTTACCGAACCTTTTTGCCAAATCTTCCCGCTAAATTTTCACGCCAAATTTCCCCATACACGCAGCTTGGTTGCCCTGTGTCATCTGATAGGAATCCTTTGTGTACGGAGGCCACAGTCTGGGTAGTGAGACCTGCTGAATTGCGATAATACAAGTTCTCTTTAATCTGGGATCCTTGTCAGTGACCATTTCCTTATATATATATATATATATATATATATACATATATATATATATATATATATATATATATATATATATATACACATATATACACATATATATATATACATATGTATACATATATATGTGCTGTATAAGCATTATATGAGTATAATTATCCGTGAACTGATTATCCTCTAAAGGATGCCTCGGTTGCACCATGTCTGGACACTTCACAACTACTGACACTTAACAACTCAGGCGGAGTGGACAGGCCCCCCCCCCCCCGCCTTCCATGGTGGTGCCACCTGGCCTATTCAGCTGTCACGTTTCAGCCTGTTGCCTGTACCACTCGCTTAAAAAAATATATATATATATATATTGCATAGCTGGAAATAAAACCCTGACAGAGGTCACTGGAAAGGATCCCAGATTGAAGACAACTTATATTATCGCCTTTAAACAGGTCTCACTACTCATAATCAGCATACTTTAATTGAAGGTGTTTGAGTGTCAGTAGGCACTGACATCCAATACATTTGGTGGGAGGTTCTCCCTTAATCAGAAAAGTATGTAAGCCACGAGTGGCCAATGCAGCAATGGCTAAGGACGCCCTGGTCCTGCCGACTCCCAACATGATGTTGGTTTGCCGACATACAGGACGATTTCATGCAATTAGTTATTTGCGTTTTCATCCCAATCATGCTGCCATATCGATTTGATGCGAGCGAAAATGAGTGGTCTCAGATCAGCGTCGCGTATCAGACATGCTGCAATGTCACAGTTTAGAACGCTTTTCGCATCTCGATCAGCACGCTTCTTTCCTTGTATGGCAACATGGCCAGGCACCCAGCGTAGATTTGTCAGACCCAGCTGTTTCCAGTGAATTTATTTTCCTCATGACCTTTTCCACAAAATGGTGGTCTGTCTTGAGACAACAGCCAGCAGACATAACGATGAATCGCTGTAAATAACAACATTTATATGGTTGGAAACATTGATGTCCTCCAACCAATGCAAGAAAGAATGATCCAGTTTCTGCAGTGAAAATTGAGTTCTGATCGGGTATGCGAGTTCCGTATTCACAGCCACCACAGACTGCTGCAGCAGCTATCCGACCTTGGTCTTTGGAACCATCAGTGTAAATAGAGAAGTGGTCTGGGTATTGGTTCTGAATCTCTGTGTACAGAATGTGATATATTAGTGGATCAGTCGCAGACTTCCTCAGTTCTGCAAGTTGAAGGATTACCACAGGTTTCCTCAATGATGACAGCGGATGTTTTGAGTTGTTGGTAGCCCTTAACGCATCTAAGTCCGTGGTCAGAGCTTGTAAGTAAGGCTTCATCCAGAGCCTTAGTGGCCGAATGAAATTTGGCCTGGCTTCACACATGGAGTCGATTCTACTTAGGAAAAGATGGTTATACGCAGGATTCAGCCGGTCAGTCTTCAGCTCAACCATATATTGGATGGCTCATTTGTCTCGACATAATGATAAAGGCTCTGAATTTGACAAGGTATGAAAAGCATGAAGGGTCAGACGGAGCCCGTTGGTGGTGCACCATGTCCAGGAGCCGACTATACGAGTCCCTTGTGAAACCATGTATTATGCCGCTGTAGTCCAGGCTTGATCGAACTTGTACAAGTTGAGCAGATGGTCTCGATCTGCTTGCTCCGCACTCTGCATTGGGTAGCACTTTTAGAACATCTAGCACTTTCAAGTATAGCATTTTGAGGTACTCCATGTTCAGAATGGGGTGTGCTGCTGCAGCACATTCCACTTCCCCATCACCATGTACAAACCAAATATGATTGCTCCAACGGCTGGAAGACCAGTGCCTCGGCGCTGACAAAATAAATACAAGATTTACCACAAAAAATATATGTATGATGCATGGACGATAATTTGATGTCAAGTGTTTGGTCCCCTTGACGACTTTAATGGGATCCCCATCCAGGGCCAGCTCCCCATCCAGGGTCAGATCCCCATCCAGGGTCAGATTTCGATCCAGGGTCAGATCTCATTCCACATGCATCCTGAAATTGGCAGAAATGCTTGCTGTGCAGACTAATATTTTAATGTTATATGTGTATATATATATGTGCTCTATAATCTATTATGGGAATATTACTCCAGGGGACTCTCTCAAAAGGTGCTAAGCAATATGGGACAAAACTTTGTCGATAGTAACAATCAACACACTATCTACTTATGCATTTGCTCAGGATAAACTGATTTGTTTTTTACATGGTGTTTCATAATCTCAATAGAATACATATGGATTTGAAGCAAATGTCCTTGTGTTTTCAGTATAACCGTGTCTGTGCAGTTTTGTGTCAATCGTTACTATGGACACAAAAACGAAGAGTTAGCACCTTTTGAGACAGGCTCATATATATATATACACATATATATATACACACACAGAGGTTATATCAATAGTTCTTCCCAAAGTGAACCACGACTGCCTGTGATGTGCGCAAAAGAAGGCTGGCCCTGGCGCGCCCTTTGATTTGATATCGATACTGCTCTGGTCGATATGACGAGGTGTCCCGCCCCGCCCTGCTTATACAGAGCCACCTGGCGGCGTGCGGCGTGCGGCGCGCGGCGTACGGCGTACACCCAGTCTACGGGGGTCGGCGTGTTGCAAGCGTGGGCCGCAGTGGCCGAATGTATGTGGCGGGGGTTAGAGTAAGGGTGCTGTGGTTAAGGCCTTGTCACATTATGCCGTATTGCGTCAGCGTATGCTGATGTATGTTAGTTTGCGCCAACACATTTGTGTACGCTGGTGTGTGCTAGTGTACACTGGTGTACACTGGTGTATGCTGGTGTTTGGTGGTGTACGATAAGACAAGTTATGGGTACGTTTGGCATAAGTAGTATTCGTTAACAGCCCACTAGTGTATGCTGAGATAAGCTATGGGTAAGTTTGGCATAAGTAGTATTTTTTAGCATGTTCAAAATTCTGCAGTATGACAGTGTATGTCACATACGCTGACGAAATACGGCATAGTGTGGCAGGGCCTTAAGGGTGGGTGTGCGTATGTATGTGCGTGGCAGTGTGGTTTAGTTGTTGGGGTTAGTGTGTTTGTGTATGTGTGTGTATACATGTGTGTGTATGCATGTGTCTGGAGGCTGGCTTAGTGTTTGGTTTGGTGGTTGTTAGGGTTTAACGTCCTGGCAACATCTAAGGTCAAATCAGGACGGGTACCGAATTGGTACAGTGCACACTCATATTATTATTATTATTATTATTATCCTCTTCTTTGATGCAGGCTTGTGGTAGCCTATACAAAGCTCGTAGCTCTCAGCTCTAATGGTATGCAGCCTCGAAATCGTACAGGAATGTTTCTCTGGACCAGGCCCTGTCCAGCGCATTCTTGAATTGATTCATGGTAGCTGCTTCCACCGCTTCTTCCGGTAGCTCATTCCACATGTTTATCACTCGCTGTGAAAAGAAGGCCCCTCTGAGTGAGCTGTTGTACCTTGTCTTGAAAAGCTTCTTGGAGTGACCTCTGACGACTTGATAGTGCTGCTCCAATGGGAGACCAGGCAGCCAGCACCATGACAGGATTTCCCACTCAGTCACATTATCCTGACACTGAGCTTAGTGTTCTGGGTGAGGGTGTGTATGTATGTATGTATGTATGTATGTATGTATGTGTGTGTATCTGTGTATGTATGTAGGTGTGTGTGTGGCAGTGTAGCTTAGTGTTCTGGGTGAGGGTGCTTGTGTATGTATGTATGTATGTGTGTATGTATGTGTGTATGTATGTGTGTATGTATGTGTGAGTGTTAGTGCGGCTTAGTCTTTGGAGTGAATATGTGAGTGTGTGTGTGTGAAGGGCAGGGTCTTTCAGTACGGGTGGGCCAGTGTCGTGTAAAGTGGCGCCCCGCCCCGCCCCGCCCCGCGGCGCGGGCGGGCGGGGCGGGGCGCCACTTTACACGACACTGCCCCGCCCCGCCCCGCCCCGCCCCGCCCCCGCCCCGCCCCGCCCCGCCAAACTACACACCCCACACACCGCCGCGCCACCTACTTCGTGAGGTCACCGGAAGCAGGCAGGGGCGCGACGGCGCCTGCGCAGAGCAGGGTGTTGGGGGTGGGTGTTGGGTGTTGGTGGGGGGGGGGGCGTGCGCAGTGGCTCAGATGATAGGTTGTCATGCCCTGCCACATAAACACCGTTCAGGGGGTGTTGGCAGTACCCCCGGGCCGTGAGGGGCGGAGGGGGTTGGGGGGTTGGGGGGGCTAAAACAAGAGATGGGAGGAGGGGGGGTGGGGCGGTATGTAGGTAGGACACTTTATAGTGCTACCGCAATGGGATATCAGGCCATCGGCATCATGACCCGATGGTCAGGATAATGTGAATGAGTGAGATATCGGGTTATGGTCCTGATGGTCTGATCTCCCAGTTAGGAAGCACTATAACGTCGCCATGAGTGCGTACTATCACAAGTTGGTACCCGTCCTGATATGACCATATGTTACCCAACAAATAAACAAAACAGTCCGTACCCCCGCCTGCCTGTATACTTACATACCTACCTACCTACTTACCCACCTGCCTACTTGCCTGCCTGCCTACCTACCTACCTACCTACCCGCCTACCTTTGTACCTACCTGCCTACCTACCTACCCTCCTACCTTTCTACCTGTCTACCTACCTACCTGCCTGTCCGCCTGCCTGTCTACCTACTCACCTGCCCGCGTGCCTGTCTGTCTGTCTGCCTGCCTGTCTGCCCGTCTGTCTGCCCGTCTGTCTGGACCCCAACACAGTTCAGTCTCGCCAATGCTTTCCAGTCCAAACCAACGTAGTCCAGGTCTAAATAGTCCGAGCCTGGCCCCACATTGTGTCGCCCCAATCTGAGAAGGGTCCACAGCGACGAAAGAAGCAATAACGGCTGACCACTGGGTCATATCGAGCATACCCTTGCAGGATGAGTTTCCCATTCAGTAAGTAGTGATATTGTGTGATTTAAACAGAAATTAATGTAGATCAATTTCAAATATACTTCAAACAATTTAATCTGTGCAAAAGATACATAAATATGTGATAATGTCTGAAGAATAAACTAGTCAAATAATATTTGACTACACTGCTAGCTCTGTGGAGTTCTAGCCTGGTCCCCTGGCATTCATTTGCTCAGGCAGAGGCACAGGAGTTTTCATCTATTATCACTTACTTTCCAACCTGGTCCCCTAGCCTTTGTACCGGAAACAAGTTTAAACGGGCTGAAATGAGTTCAACCCAGGCTGGTTGGGTCGCACCATGGCTAGTTGGGTCACTCCGTATAGCGCTGAATATGCTTATGGCCAATCTGCCAATGAGGTCTCACTCAACGCACTCCAACGGAACATGCCAGGTACATTGTATATATCAGAGGTGCCAAGCCTCCCGATTTTGTGGAAAATCTCCCTAAAATCAACAAAAGAATCATTTTAGCTTCTTTTATTTTTTAAACATATTTTGCATCAACATGCACCACAATGCGCCATTTTGCAGTCAAAATTTCGAATGAAAACAGGTGGTTACAGCGGTCTTCACCTGCATGCCACCAGTCCCTGAATAAAGTAGGCCTGCATGCATGCATTTGAGCAGGTGTCCAGGTCGCTCAGCAGTGCCTAAACCAGCACATAAGCAAAGGTAGAGAACGACCAACAAATACACAGAGGGACAACATAGAACAAAACAGCAGTGGTGAGGTATGTAACACTGCAGCCTCAATAATATTGCCATAATAGATTATACATCACCTTTTTTCCAAATTGTTCAGACCCCTATGGGAGGGGCGACCCCACTCCCCCCCCCCCCCTCTTCGGTCACACTATTTTCCGCCCTATTTACAATTTGTTCATTAGAGATCTCAGTACTCACACCTTTATCTACTTGTCACCTTTGATATATATCACATCCGCCCTGAATATGGCCACCAATCAATCAATCAATCGATATATATCACAAGAACAACCAGAAAATACACACACACAAACATCCCCAAAAATCCCAACCACCACAATTAGCCAAAAGTCGAACAGAGAGTCAGGGATGAAAGATCTCCGCGATTTCGCAGATTTCCGGGATTTTTCCTGTAGCTATAACTATAAGTGTATACTAATACGTTACGCCCGTCCTGATATGACCTTAGATGTTTCCAGGACATAAAACTCCAACAACCAACCAACCAATACATTATTTCACACTGCAGCACCATCAGCGTATACTAATATGTGGTGCAAACGGCGCAGCACTAGCAGCGTATACTACTAATGCCTTCAAAGGCCACAGCAGGGTCAGCGGCAAACGCTGCAGCACTAGCAGCGTATACTACTAATACGTGCTTCAAACGGTGCAGCACTATCAGCGTATACCAATATGTATGAAATCCGACTTCCTGGAATTTTCAGCGATTCCCTGACAATGCTAAGCCTATAGGAGAATATCAGCATTTCCGCTTTTTTCCCCGGAGACTACTTTCATCCATGAGAGTGTGAAAGGAAAGTTTGTTTTATTTAACGACGCCTCTAGAGCATGTTGATTTTTATTATCAACTATTGGATGTCAAACATATGGTCATTCTGACATATTTCTTTGCCGCCACATAGGCTACACTTTCCGATAAGCAACAAGGGGTCTTTTATATGCACTTTCCAAAAGACAGGACAGCACATACCACATCCTTTGGTGAACCAGTTGTGGATGACTGGTTGGAACGGAAAATAGCCCACCTGAGCTACGTCCCAACAGAGAGTATGTGCGCATCTCGGGTGTGTCGGGTTAGCGCCACATCCGGGGAGTTGCCATGACGACGTCACTTCCGGTCTAACTACGGCAGTGCGCATGCCCCGCTAGGCGTTGCTGACGGCGTTTATTGCTGGCCGACTTTCCAATATTGAGGATTGTTTCAGCACGCCCCAGTGGTCGCAGGCCCTCGCAGCCCCGTCCAGCCCCTCCTAGCCCCTACCGCCCTCTCCCGGCTCCTCCGGCCCCTCCCGGCTCCTCCCGACCCTCTCGACCCGGCCCCCACCGGCCTTTCTCGGCCCCTCTCGGCTCCTCCCGACCCTTTCGACCCGGCCCCCACCCGGCCTTTCCCGGCCCCTCTCGACCCCCTCATGCCCCTTCACTGCCCGTGCCGACTCCTCGCGGCCCCTCCCAGCCCCACCGCCCCTTTCCGCCCCTTCCCACCCACTCCCGGCCTCTCCCGCCCCCTACCCAGCCCCCTACCCCTCCAGGTCCGTCCCCTCCAGTCCACTCTCTGCCCCCGTCCCCTCCCGGCCCCTTCCACCCCCTTCCGGCCCCTTCCACCCCCTCCCGGCCCCTCCCACCACCACCCGGCCCCTCCCACTTCCTTCCTGCCCCTCCCACCCCTTCCCAGCCCCTTCCACCCCTCACGGCCCTTCCACCCCTCCCGACCCCTTCCACCCCTCCCGGCCCCTTCCACCCCTCCCGGCCCCTTTCACCCCTCCCACCCTCCCCGCCCCCTCCCACCCCTCCCGCCCCTCCCACCCCTCCGCCCTTCCCACCGGCCCCTTCCACCCCTCCCGCCCCTTCCACCCTCCCGGCCCCTTTCTACCCCCCGCCCCTTCACACCTCTCCCGCCCCTCCACCCCTCACGGCCCCTTCCCCTCCCGGCCACTTCCACCCCCTCCCCGCCCCTTCCACCCCCACCCCTCCCGGCCCCTTCCACCCTCCCGGCCCCTTCACCCCCCCGGCCCCTTCCACCCCTCCCGGCCCCCTTCACCCCCTCCGCCCCTCCACCCCTCCCGGCCCCTTCCACCCTCCCGGCCCCTCTTCCACCCCTCCTGCCCCTATCCACCCCCTCCCCCCCCCACCCCCTCCCATCCCCCTCCCCACCCTCCCCCCCCACCCCTCCCGCCCCCCCCCACCCTCCCCCCTCCCCTCTGCACCCCTCCCCCTCCCACCCCTCCCCGCCCCCTCCCGCCCCTCCCCCCCCGGCCCCTCACCCCTCCGCCCTTCCACCCTCCCGCCCCTTCACCCTCCGCCCCTCCCCCCTCCCCCCTTCCACCCCCTCCCGGCCCCTTCACCCCCCGCGCCCTTCCACCTCCCTCCCTGGCCCCTTCCACCCCTCCTCCACCCACCCCTCCAGCCCCTCCCACCCCTCCCGGCCCCTTTCACCCCTCCCGGCGCATCCCACCCCCTCCCGCACCTCCACCCTTCCCTTTCCACCCCTCCCCTCCCGGCCTCTCCCACCTCCTTCCGGCCCCTCCCATCCTTCCCACCCCTCCCGGCCCCTCCCGGGGGTGCCGTTATAGCATCGCGGTCGTTAACTTGTCCACAGACCGTCGTTACTGGGGGCCTCGGGCAGTGAGGGAGCGGGGGAGCCGGGGGGAGGGGGAGGGGAGCGGGGTGGGTGGGAGGTGGGGGGTAGCCTGGGGGGAGGCGCAATGAGGGCAGTAGTTAGAGGAGCTCGGGGCAAAGTGCTGAGAGCACGGCCAAGTGGTGACAGCGGTGTAGGCAGGAAGTAGGGCCGGTTAGTGGGTGGTGGTACAAAGTAGGGACAGTGAATGGGTCCTGATACAAATTAGGGACAGTGAATGGGTGGTACAAAGTAGGGACAGTGAATGGGTGGTGGTACAAAGTAGGGACAGTGAATGGGTGGTGATACAAAGTAGGGACAGTGAATGGATGGTGGTACAAAGTAGGGACAGTGAATGGGTGGTGGTACAAAGTAGGGACATTGAATGGATGGTGGTACAAAGTAGGGGCAGTGAATGGGTGGTGGTACAAAGTAGGGACAGTGAATGGGTGGTGGTACAAAGTAGGGACAGTGAATGGGTGGTGGTACAAAGTAGGGAAACACTTTCTGGTCGCCAAGGA
>JASIRB010003823.1:0-13507 GCA_030323885.1 Branchipolynoe longqiensis | reverse complement strand
GTACATTTAGAATGTGATGCTTCATCAAACTATGCGACCTTAAATGATGGTACATTTAGGAAGAAAATAAAAGAAAGCACACGATAATCTAAATGGACCTACTACTCTGATAATTAAAGTTGTATAGCCTGATGATTTTGCGTTTCTGTTATTTGAGATACACACATTAGGTTGAGTGTTATAATGTACCTTACTTTAATTTGAAATCACTTTTTATTTAAATGGCTAATTTTGCAGATATTTGAACAACAAATATGCCAATTTAATTTTAACATGCACATCAAAACTCGTGCATCGGCAGTAACAGGGTCTACTGTAGATAAAAGATTCACCCGGTACTTGTAGTACACAGGCGAAGACCAGCCTTATATAAATACGGGCGAAAATAGCATTAGTATGGAACAAGAAGTAGAATGCCTGGCACGAGTGTCAAATGGTTACTTATATCAGAACAGAGTTGGTGAAATGGGAGAGAATGCAAAAAGACAAGATGGTGGCCAGAGAACGCCGTCGATTTCACCTTTAAATTGTATTAAAGTATGTTTTATTATATTTTCCAACTTAAAGGTAGCGGGTAAAATGAAGACATATACAAAGAATAAATGTTGCTTCTTAGATTCTGAAATTAGGCTCTCATAAAGACTCAGTTCATTAGCCCGATTTTTCGACTGGAAGTATGGGGTGAATCTTTTATCTAGTTCTACTGTGGCCAGCAGTTCGCCATACAGGATACTCTGTATAAACATAATAACATTTAAAAACAATTAAAAGTCTTACAGATAATTTCATTCTGGCAAGAGATAACATTCTGGCAAGCATCTATCTCTGTTTCTTTCTTTTTTCTTTTTTTGTTGTTGGTAAATATATTTATTCTGCTAAATAAGTCTTTTTTTTCCAGTCCAGAACTTGAGCAGATCTCCACGTAGTTCTACTTGACAGCTTCAGACAGACCGGATCGGGACCCTTCCCCGACACCCGATTTATTACCTACAGACAGCGGTAATCTATGGCCGAGTCGGCACCCTGCAGGGCAGGGTTGTGCAGTAACCATGGCGATTATCATCATATCGATAGCGAACGCCACAGATTCGGAGCGTGGGTGTGGCTGGGGTGGGATGGTAGGTGATGGTTTAAAATAACCAAATCGACCATCCAATAGACCTTTTTCTGTGGAGCATGCGCACTGACCTGCTACTCACAACATTAGTTCCGGCGGCTGACAATAGAGGATGGATTAGTGGTCGAAATCTTCTATAAGGCATTCTCAACATGGTTGGTTCCAATCCCAGTCGAGTTAAACCAATGACTTATAAAATTGATAATTGTCGCTACCTAGCCTGGCGATCGTCATTAATAGGATAGGGCAAGGACTGGTTAGCACTGTATCAGGATATTGTGACTTTGTGGAATATCTGGTCATGGTGCCAGCAGCCTGGTCTCCCAGTCGGGCAGCACTATAAAATCGCTATGAGTGCACTGTCATAGATCGGTACCCATGCAAAGTGGACCTTTTCCATGGAGCGTGTTGCACAATAAGCTGCTACCTACATTATTAGTTCAAGTGTCATCATAATGTAAAATATTCCCATAAAACGCATTGGTGGGGAATGTGAAATGGTCTATAAAGGAGTACAAATGGTCTATTAATGTAAATGATGTATAGGGCCAGGTGCATGAATGTATTAGTTGCTGGTGACTCTTTACTTGTAGTCAATAGTCATTGTGTATTAAATAGATAGTGTGAGAGCGGCACTATTGTTAGTGTGGAAGGAGCTCAATAGCTATACTCACAACCCCCTCCCCCTCAACTGTTAGTCACGGATCACCACACACACACAACAGGGCAGGTGCAGGCCAAGCAGCCACAAGGCATGGTGGTGGTGGGTAGATCACAGTAGCCATAGTGACACAAGAATGCTTACTGTTCATTGGTGGACCCAGAAATGCTTGTTGCTGATTGGAGAGCATGGTCAGGTGGTGTTCCATACCAGATCCATGTACCACTATATAATAATAAACCTGAGGGTACACACTCTCACTCTTTATACTCTTCCTTTCTCTTCTTGCCTGTATTGATTTCCTATTAGCCTGCCTACACAACTACAGCTGCCAGACGACAACTTCACAATAAGGCATGTTTGTTGTGGAAATCCCCAATAAGAACCTTTTCCGCAGAGTATGCTGCACAGTGAGCTGCTCGCCACATTACTTCATGCCACAGCCATCAGAGGGCGGGTTGGTGGTGAACATCTTCTACATAGCCATGAAGTGGATGTGCTATTTTAAGCAAATGATTTAAAAGCATGCATATTTCATGATATGATTCTTAATTTCTACTGGAGCCAATAAATAGTTACTTCAAACTAAAGTACTGTCGTTGGGGGTGATGAAAATGGGAAATATTGCTCCTAGAGCGGGACTCGAACCCACATCTCTTTGCATTCCATGCCAGTGTGCTAACCATTACACCACATAGGCTCCCTGACATCACAACACTACCCACATCTACCTGTCTATGTGGTTACTTGCCTGAGAGGTCAGTGCAGACTACTACACTCGTCCCCCTGGAATTGTAAGTCTTTTAATGCTTACAATTACATACATACAGGCAATGCACTAATACATACATACACAGGGTAGGTTCAACAACCATACAGCGCATAGCTTGTACAGGATCATGGTCACGGCAACCAGTGTCATGGGGGTGATGAAAATGGGAAATATTGCACCTAGAGCGGAACTTGAACCCACATCTCTTTGCATTCCGGGCCAGTGTCCTAACCATTACACCACCTAGGCTCCCTGACATCACCACACTACCCACGCCTACCTGTTTATGTGGTTACTTGCCTGAGAGGTCAGTGCAGACCACTACAGTACTGTAAATTACAATGGTGAAACTAATATATTTATCTAAAAATAAATTATGGCAGAAACTCAGAACTGTCAGATTATGTAAATTTATGTAGGGGAAATTTCAACTACGCTTAATTGCTCTTCCTCATTCCACAGCTCCTTGCCCTATCCTAGTGCTGCTAAGCGCCAGGCTAGGTTGATTGATTGATTGATTGATTGGTGGTTGCTTTACGCCGTGTCGGCAGCATAGGCCATATTCACGGCGAGAAATGTTTGTTTTTTGTTCAAACCATCGCTTTTACATGTAAAAGCAGATTATCAATTAAATTAGAAAGCTCACAATCATATATTTGTGGTCAAGGGAAACAAATTCCCATAGAAAAAGAAAAGTTTTATTAATAATTGATAGAATCTATTTAGTAAACTATATGAGGTGGTACAGTCCAGCTGCCCTCAAAAAGGCTAAAATGTTTTCCTGTTTTACCTTAGTAAAAAGGTCATGCATACTGTCTGCAGTGTAGAACCGTTGGCGCAGGGCCAAAAAATCAACGCAACTTAGTAAAATGTGTTTGAGTGTCAGTGGGGACTGACACCCAATACATTCAGGGGGAGGTTCCCCCTTGAGCAGAAAAGCATGTGTAAGCCACGAGTGGCCAATACGGCAGTGGCTAAGGACCACTTGGTCCCGCCGACCTCCCGCATGAGTATGTGGTGGCTTTCCCACAGGTGGTTCAATTTCTTTAAGTTTATTAATGTTTTCATCCCACTCATGTTGCCATTTGGATTTTATGTTGGTGGCTATTAGTGGTTTCAGATCAGAGTGAGGGATCAGACATGGTTCAAGCTAGGTAGGGACAAGTATAAATTTTGAAGTCGTTACTTTGACTCGGCTGGGATTTCAAACACGTGACCTACCACACAGGAAGTGAATGCTCAACTCATTCAGCCATCCCTCCGGTGAGCTAACACAGTTATAAATAGAATTTCAAAATATTAATATAATATCAGCTAGAAAATATAGTGTACCATCCGAAACCATCAGATCGCTGGAAATTTGCCAAAGGCTGGGTGGATGGGTAAGACTGAGGGTGTGTTTGAAAATGAGTATAGGCTTAGAGTGGCTAGCGGTTACTGCACTCAATGTGACAGTGGCATCGGGGTGGTGTTAGTGAAAAGGTCCCAACAAATCTTCATAAATAATGTAGCATATATGTCCCATAAATAATAGATCAAGTGATATATATTGGACAGTACACAGGAGAGCAGAAGATGTGTCTGATCTAATTAATTGTAAAGCGCAAGTATTCCTCAAGCGTCCAACGCTCTTCTTTTGTTTAAGCTCGCAATTTTCACCGATTGGATTGTTTGTCAAACCAATGACTGACAAAATGTATACCTGTCGCTACCTCACCTGGTGATCGGCATTAATAGATATGCCAAGGACCAGTTAGCTTATTATCCCGATACTAAGCTAACCAGTACTTGTCCAATCCCAGTAATGCCAGGCGCAAGGCTAGGTAGTGACAAGTCTCAATTTTTGTAAGTCATTTGCTTGACTTGCCTGCGAAGCGAAACTCCTGACCTTCTGAGTCAGCCACCGTGAAAGGTACAGTACCAGGATAATGTGACTGAGTGGGATATCAGGTCATGTTGCCGACGGCCTGGTCTCCCAGTGGGACATCACTATAACATCAAAATGACTCAGCACTGTCATAAGTCGGTGCCCATCCTGATATGATCATAGATGTTGCTAGGATGCGAAACCCCAACTAACAACCAAACAAACAAACAAACCCTCTCCTCCGAGGCTAGTTGTAGGTCATAGATTTTTGTTGTTGTTTTGTTGTTGTTTTACAACCTAGCAACATCTAAGGTCATATCAGGACGGGTACTGACTTGTGACAGTGCGCACTCATGGCGACTTTATAGTGCTGTCCCACTGGGAAACCAGGCCACCGGCTCCATAACCTGGTATCCCACTCAGTCACATTGTCCTGACACTGAGTACCCCAGTCCTTGCCCTATCCTATTAATGCCGAGCGCCAGGATAGGAAGTGACAAGTGTCAATTTTTTTTAGTTGATCTGGTGGTAGGAACGCCCGACAGCCAGTCGCCATCATTCCTCTAGATCTATCCCACAATGCAACTTGCACACCCCCCACTCACGCCGCCCTGCTTCCGGCACAAGTCACGTGATAGCCGCGCGTCCCATGTTACGTGATTAACCCTTCACCGAAAGCCACCTCAACCAGATTCAGTTGGTTGGTTGTTGGAGTTTTACATCCTGGCAACATCCAAGGTCATATCAGGATGGGCAATGACTTGTGACAGTGCACACTCATGGTGATTGTATAGTGCTGTCCGGCTGAGAATTTAGGCCAGCAGCACCATGACCTGATATCCCACTCAGTCATATTATCATGACACTGAGCTAACCAGTCCTTGCACTATCCTATTAATGTCAAGCGCCAAACTAGGAAGCAACAAGTAAGTCATTGGTTTGACTCGACCGGGAACTGATCTTCCGATCTCCCACACGGGTGGCCTGCGCTCTATGGATTCGGCCACCGCGTCCGGTACCAGATGCAGAAATGGGTGGAGTGTGTTTTTGTGGATGTTTTTTTTTTATTAAATGTTTAATTTAAATTTAAATCAAATTAGGCATGTATTTGCTTAAACCGAATAGAGAGATGTTTGTGGGTGTTACTTGGATTTTGAGAGCGATTTTGTTCAAAGACAAATTTAATAATTTCACTTATCTGAATGATTTTATTTGGGGCCGCTTTTAAACAAAATTATTGTCTGGAATAAAAATCTGGTTGGTGAGTGGTTTACGGTGGCGCAGTTAATAACAGGCTCAGTCGGCAGCTTGCTGTGGCGTCGGTCCGTTGCCTTGGCAACCATCAAGCCGCAGCCTATAGGAAGTTGCATTATTGACCAAACAAACAGTAATACACAGAAAAGGGTACGAACAATTTTCTAATGAAACTTATATATTATCAACACTCACAGTCACAGTACTGTTAGTTGTACAACTAGTAGCATTACTAGTACTAGCACTGATAAAGATCTGGTTGTGTTACCTTTTACCTTGTATTCCCTACATGAATCGTATACGCGTCTTAAAGTTGCATAGTCCGATGATTTTGAGTTTCTGTTATTTCCTGAGATAAAGATATTAGGTTGATCATTATAATCTACCTTACATTAGATTGAAGTAACCTTTATTTTAAATGGCTAACTTTTGAGAAATTTGAAGTGCAAATGTGCGAAATTAATTTTGGCAAGCTTGCCAAAACTCTAACACCATAGGCTTATGCAGTAACAGGTTCTGTTACATTGACTAAGTATTCCCTTATAGGTGATGACACATGTTCAATAAGTGCGCCAGTGTCTAAGTTAGATATGCAGAATCAAATCTAGATCATTGTTTTCATTTTGAAAATTTAATATTTTGATCGGACTATGCAGCTTTAATGAAACACCACACTTAGAATGGGCTATTTGACCTCAAACCCAACAAGTCGGGATTGGTCTGCCCAGCACCAGCAGTGTCTGCGCATATCAGTTTGTTTGTTGTTATTTTACATCCTAGCAACATCTAAGGTCACATCAGGACGGGTACCGATCTATGACAGTGCACTCATAGCGATTTTATAGTGCTGCCCCACTGGGATACCAGGCTGCTGGCACCATGACCAGATATTCCACAAAGTCACAATATCCTGATACTGTGCTAACCAGTCCTTGCCCTATCCTATTAATGCCGATCGCCAGGCTGGCTAGCGACAAGTATTAATTTGATAAGTCATTGGTTTAACTCGACTGGGATTGGAACCCCCGACCTTCCGCATGGGGAGCCTGCGCTCTACCGATTCGGCCACCGCGTCCAGTATCTGCGTATATATCATGGTTATTAGTAGTAGTTCTTTGGAGTCACACAGGCAAGGGAATGGCGGGCATGCCATAGGTTATAAGGCGTACTCAAAATTCTTCAAATTGAGTAAGGTTTGCGCTACTTTCCAAGTCTGGAATATGCCGACGCCTACGTCACTGTGCAGTCTTTGGAGTTGAATGACACTAATAGCCACAGCTTGACAACAGAGACATTCACACGATGGTTGGGCCCTAAATAACTCCCAAAGAATAGGTTGTTTCAAGCTGCACAAATTATGCCTAGTCATATTTGCTCAGAATGATTGTGAATAAGTAAAGTTGTTTTGGTCTCACAGCCCTCTTAAAATGATATAATCTGTTGGATTTCGAGCTGATGAATCTTTATATTTTTTACACAAATAAATATATACTTGGAGCATTTTGAGCTACTCTACTTTAGTCCTGAATAATGTTCACGATAACTTTGGAGATGCCTGAAGTGGAAGCATGCACAATAGTTTGTGCGTGCACACAGGTTAAAGTCAATCACCAGTGCTGTCTTAAATAGGTTGGTTGTTGGAGTTTTACTAGATAAAGGATTCACCCGGTACTCGCAGTACACGGGTAAATACCCGGCCTATATAAAAACGGTCGAAAATACGGGGAAATGAAATGAGAGCCTAATTTCACAATCTAAGAAGCAACAATTATTCTTTACATATGTCTTATTATTTCCCCGCTACCTTTGAGTTGACAAATATAATAAAACATATAATTTAATACAATTTAAGGTGAAATCGACGGCGTTCTATGGCCGCCATCTTGTCTTTTTGCATTCTCTCCCATTTCACCAACTCTGTGTCAATATATGTAGCCATTTGATCCTGGAACCACAGTTTCTAGTTCCTGTTTCATACTAAAGATATTTTCGCCCGTATTTACACTACTTTGTCCTTCACCCGTGTACTAGTACAGGGTGAATCTTTTATCTAGCGTTTTACATGCTAGCAAGATCTAAGGTCATATCAGGACAGGTACCGACTTTTGATAGTGCACTCATGGTGACTTTATAGTGCTGACCCACTGGGAGACCAGGCCACCAGTATCATGACCCAATATCCCACTCAGTTACGTTATCCTGACACTAAGCCAACCAGTCCTTGTCCTATAATAATAATAATAATAATAATGCTGAGCGCCTGGTTAGCTAGCGACAAGTATACATTTTATAAGTCACTGGTTTGACTCGATCGGGAACCCAACTCCCGATCTCCCGCACGCGAGGTCCGCGCTCTACCGATTCGGCCACCGCGCCCGGTGAAACCACATTAAGTGATATCGGAATGTGGGCTGGTCCGATTCCACTTTTAATAGTTTTAGCAGACTGGTAATTAGATAAAGGATTCACATCCAATACAAGGGTGAAAACCAACATATTAGAAAAACGGACGAAGAATTTCGACATGGCGGGGAAATGACTTGAGCTGGTAAATTCTTAATTTAAGAAGCAAAATATATTCTTCACATAAATCTTCATATTTACCTACTCCTTTTGATTTTAAATATAATAAAACATGTAGTTTAAGGAATTTAAAAAATAAAACCGACGTCGTTTTATCGCCGCCATCTTGTCTTTTTGCATTCTCTCCCATTTCACCAACTCTGTGCCGATATATGTAGCCATTTGATCCTGGAACCACAGTTTGTAGTTCCTGTTCCATACTAAAACTATTTTCGCTCGTATTTAGACTACGCTAGGGTTCACCCCTGTACTATAAGTACGGGGTGAATCTTTTATCTAACTGGTAATCTGATTGGGCTGGGAATCACAATTCACCTCAATTGTTATTATCAACATCGCTTTGGCGCTTAATCAAATATGACGTCAGGTTCACGCAAGTCACCGGTTTAATAGTGAAGTACGACAGGTTTTCAATACTGCATCAACTTGGGGGCGCAATATTTGCTCGCAGATTGCTTTGATTAAAAATACACATTACTTGTCACGGTTGACTGAGCATGGCAGTCTATTCAGCAGTGCCAACATGCAGAGAATAGGTGCCAATATTCATCGGTAGCTAAGTAATTCGTGGAGCAATCATTATTACCTGATGTCACAGGGCAGTTGGCCAGCTGGTCATTTAGCCAACTTGATATTTGTGTCAGCTGCAGTGAATCTCCATGAACATTCGTCAGTTAGTGGACAATGAACCGGTTGGCCTAAAGTCCGAGTGGGCACAAATCAGGTGGGCTTAATTTCCGGGTGCCCTAAGGACCTGTTTGTCTTAAATCTGGTTGGCCCGAAATCAGTTGGCTAGATGGCATGCCAGTAGTAATGCCGAGCACCAGGCTCGATATCAACCAGCATCAATTTATGATATGACCTTTCGATGTTGCCAGGACGTAAAACTTCAATAAACAAACACTCTACCAGATAACAAAGCCGACCGAGGAAGGTGGTCCGATCAGGTGAGGAGAGTGCAGCGTGACCCCTGACCCTGATTTATGCCACGCCTGACTGGACACTGTCAACAGTGCAGGCATGTGTTTCCAATTTCAAACACTCAGGCAGTGTGCTCACAGAGCACCCACAATGCTGCTTCACCAACCACACAGTTTACCAAGTGCATTACCCCGTGTGTTTGTTTGTTGTTGTTTTACGTCCTAGCAACATCTAAGGTCGTATCAGGACGGGTACCGACTTGTGACTGTGTGCACTCATGGCGACTTTATAGTGTTGTCCCACTGGGGAACCAGACCGCCGACACCATGATCTAGTATCCTACTCAGTCACATTATCCTGACACTGAGCACACCAGTCCTTGCCCTGTCCTAATAATGCAGAGCACCTGGCTAGGAAGCGACAAGTATAAATTTTTACGTCATTGGTTTGACTTGACCAGGGTTCGACCCCACGATCTACCAGCACGGGAGACGGACGCTCTAACTCATTCGGCCATCCCGTCTGGTCCACCCCGTGTGTGTGCATGTGTAAACTATATATATAGATATATATATAGATATATATACATATATATATTTACAAGCTTAAAAGCCCCGCTCCGTGTGGACTTTAAAGCTTGCTCCTGCAGAGGGCTACTTAAGGCTGCATTCCATATACGCGTAATGCGTAATGCGTTATGCGTTACGCGTTATGCGTTATGCGAATGCCAGCATTCCATATACGCGTAATGCGTATTGCGTTATGCGTTATGCGTTATGCAGTGAAGTATATAAAAAGTGTATAAAAGTGTGTGTGACTCTGTGTCTCTGTGTGTGTCTCTATGTGTGTGTCTGTGTCTCCGTGTCTCTGTGTGTGTCTGTGTCTGTGTCTGTGTGTGTGTGACTCTGTGTCTCTGTGTGTGTCTCTATGTGTGTCTGTGTCTCTGTGTCTCTGACAAAGAGACACACACAGACACATAATGCAACACACACAGACAGAGACACACACACAGACACACACAGCAGAGACACAGAGACACACACACAGAGACACACACACAGAGACACACACACAGACACACACACAGAGACACACACAGACACAGAGACACACACACAGAGACACAGATACACACACAGAGACACAACACAGAGACACACCCACACAGACACACACAGACACACAGACACACACAGAGACACAGATACACACACAGAGACACACACAGAGACACACACAGAGACACACACAGAGACATACACACAGACACACAGACACACACACAGAGACACACACAGAGAAACACACACAGACACAAAGACACACACACAGAAACACAGAGACACACATAGAGACACAGAGATACACACACAGACACACACACATCAACAGAGACACAAAGACACAGACACACACAGACACAGAGACACAACACAGAGACACACACAGAGACACACACAGAGACACACACATACACACACAGAGACACACACAGAGACACACACAGACACAGATACACACACATATACAAACACACAGACACAGAGACACAACACAGAGACACACACAGAGACACACACACAGAGACACACACACAGACACACAGACACACACACACAGACACACACACACAGAATGGGACGGTCCAAACATGGCTCAGTTTAGCTTGCTTAGAGGGATGTTAGGACCGTCCCAAATATGAAGACTGCTTCCTAACAGGTCCGCCGCATACACCTACATGTTTGCACCGGCTGTCCGTAATTATCAGTCGCCTCCTCCAGCCTTATATCAATGGACAAATGCGACTGATGCTTTTCTATTCGCACCACCTTTACGCATTACGCATTACGCATTACGCATTACGCACCGATCGCTACATGGAGCGATCGGGATAATGGATTTTATTCGCATTCGCATTCGCATTACGCATTACGCGTATATGGAATGTAGCTCATAGGTTTCAAGGCGTTTCGATTTTTTGTCGCATTCGCATTCGCATTCGCATTACGCATTACGCGTATATGGAATGCGCCCTTTAACCTTTCAACCCATATAACTACGGGTCATGGCGGACACCGCTGACATGGATGTTGCCAACATAGCGGTCATCGTCGACATCATAGTCCAAACGATTGTCATATTCACCACCATTTATGACTCCTTTGTCAGCATTGTTTGTGAACACACAGCCAAACCAACACACACATTCGTTTACATATATATCACAACTGCTACCGACTTATGACAGGATATACTCTAGATAAAAGATTCACCCCGTACTTGCAGTAGGGGTGAAAATGACCCCATTAGAACAAAGTGGCGAACATTATCTATATGCTGGGTAAGTGAAATGAGCAGGGAAATTTGTACTCCTCCACCCCCACCCCCCCCCCCCTCCCCAGCGGACCCGACCCTCGTCTCAATTCCTCCCGTGTGTAACATCTACCTTAAATCCCTCCAACACTTCAATATCCGCCGGAAGTAGCGTCATCCGCCTGCGTATCGGCGGCTTTGCCATTGTGGCAAGCATGTAGGTTGGAGAAATGTCCTCCGGTAGGTGCTAGCTACAGCTCACACTGTAGGTGCGTACATGTACCAGCTACAGCTCACACTGTCCCATACTCCTCCTGTAGGTGTGTACATGTACCAGCTACAGCTCACACTGTTCCATACTCCTCCTGTAGGTGTGTACATGTACCAGCTACAGATCACACTGTTCAACACTCCTGTAGGTGTGTACAGGTACCAGCTACAGCTCACACTGGTCCACACTCCTCCTGTAGGTGTGTACAGGTACCAGATACAGCTCACACTGTTCAACAACCTCCTGTACGTGTATACAGGTACGATCTACAACTCAGACCTGAAACTGTTCCATATTTCCATGTCTCCATCTATAAATACCTCCAGATTCCTTCATCTGTTCCTCCAATATAGAAGATATGTATGCATGCATTATATATACATTATATATATATATATATATCCAGACATCTTTATCTGGGTTCCTCCAGTGGGCGATAATTGAGGAGATGAGCAGTTAAAGTTGTCACAAAATAAAATCTTAACCATTTGTGTTTCTAACAAGTATATGTCCACAGGTCTTTGTGTATATACACATAAATATACATATACATATAAATATATATATATATCCCTCCAGGTGCTTTATCAGGGTTCCTCCATATATTTCAACTGCTTGTTCAGCACTAAAAGTGGGCGCGTTCAGAGGTATTTGCGCATGCGCTCCGTGAGTGTGTCCGGTGTCCCGGAGTGCCGTAGCGGCTCGTAGATAAGGGGGTATCCTATTCCCGTGTGACACCAGTCCTTTGGAGACATGCACCTTTTATATTGTCCTTCGGATGCCATGTGCACCTCCCCCTCCCTCGCCCCTCCTCCTCTTCCCCCCCCCCCCTCCCTCCTCCTTCGCCCCGACCCCAGTACTTGCGCACCGCGTCACCAACACATCAACATGTACGCGCGGGCGTTGTGTGTATATATATATATGTGTATATGTACACAGTATATATGTATGTATATATTCCCACACACAGACACACTCGCCGGTACCAGTTACAACGGAAGTGAAGCGCCCCCTGTGAGGCGGCACCGCTGCTGGTTCCAAGCCGGGAGCATGCGCACAAAACAGTCGGCCATGGCAGTCGGCCATCTAGATCCCAGCACGCGCAGAGACGGGCCCGATTTGCTACAATTTCACCGACTAGACGGGGGGTTCAAATTTGGGAATAACGCGACTGAGTAGGATATCGCGGCACCGTTTACACTGTGTCTTGTGGGAGTGGAGTGGCAACACTAGAACGCTACAAGGTGGTGGGATCTACCCTACCACCCCCCACCCCCATCAAGTTTGTTATATGTTTACTGGGGTTTTATGTCCTAACAACTGTGGGAGGGTGGAGGGGATGTGGCAACACTAGAACGCTACAAGGTGGTGGGATCTACCCTACCACCCCCCACCCCCATCAAGTTTGTTATATGTTTACTGGGGTTTTATGTCCTAACAACTGTGGGAGGGGGAGGGGATGTGGCAACACTAGACCGCTACAAGGTGGTGGGATCTACCCTACCACCCCCCACCCCCATCAAGTTTGTTATATGTTTACTGGGGTTTTATGTCCTAACAACTGTGGGAGGGTGGAGGGGATGTGGCAACACTAGAACGCTACAAGGTGGTGGGATCTACCCTACCACCCCCCACCCCCATCAAGTTTGTTATATGTTTACTGGGGTTTTATGTCCTAACAACTGTGGGAGGGGGAGGGGATGTGGCAACACTAGAACGCTACAAGGTGGTGGGATCTACCCTACCAC
>JASIRB010003766.1:0-13506 GCA_030323885.1 Branchipolynoe longqiensis | reverse complement strand
GTGGGCCATTACACTATTGTTTGGTCCAGAAAAAAAAGCTGTTTTCGCTGACCAAATTTCTCTAAAATAAATTTGGTTTTGGTTATTTAAATTATCATGACCCCAAGGATTAACTTGCACCTGAATTCGAAAACAAGCATCTATAATTTCTGATTTAAAATAATCTAATACAAAATGACCTTCTAAACAAGCTCTACAAACACCCTTTGGGTCTGTTTGGCACACACATAATTTATACCTATTTACAATGAGAGCGTTAATATCTAATATAACATATCTAGTAACAACTAAATTACTCTGTGGCGAATGCCAAAGATAAATACCAAAAGTTGGGTCATTGATACTTAAACCAATATGCCTCGAATCAATAAGCGCTGTTCTAATACAAGCGCTCATGCTTTTGGAAACTAAAGTACCATATAAGACGCTATCTACACAAGAAGGACTTTGGGGTTCAGTAAAATATTGAATATTATCTTTATGAATAGCTTCCCAAGTTAAGCGAATAGGACACCCGCATGCAGTTGTTTCAAAAGGTAGTCACCGTGTGGAATTCTCTGTGAAATGCGAGGGAGCAGTGACATTGGTCTCTTTTTCTAAATTATCTTCTAAAGGAGGCGGAAGAGGCTTATTTGAAATCCGTTTTAACCATCTTTCAACCTTTCTTTGGAAAAAGCCACGGCTATTTCTTTAGCCTGAATACGGGCGTTACTTGTACTGGTTATTAATCTATGTTTCAGGGGTCTTAAGTTATACTTTCGGAAAAAACTTGCCATTGTAATTGTTGTTGTTGCTAGATAAATTATTAGATAAACTTTACTTTAACCAAAATTTATATAATGTAAGTAACCTTCGATTTACTAAACAATTTATATAATGCAATTGTTGAATAACCTTCACTTTACATATAATTTATGTAATATAATTAGTGTCGTTGGGTAAAAGTTCATATAAACCTTTATAGTGAACTTGTTACCCTATTATGTTTCACAGGTTAACATACACTTTTTAAATATCTAATGGTATAGTACTAATTCCATCATTTAAGACTTTTCTTTTTAAATATAAATGGCTTATACCTATTTTAGTAGTCGAGTAAGTATGCGTTTTCTGATTAATGAGCTTAAAATTTGTGTTAGTTATTGAATGCGATTGCTTTGTTTCTAAGACTTTCAAAAAAATAATTTGAAGTAAGTGAATTTTGCTTTTGCACAACACCTTTAGCACTCCATTCTTGACACAATTTATTTTGATTTTCATACGAAAAACACATATATGTTTTAGACTGCTTCAACTCTTCAACAACATCTGGGAGTTGGGTGTCGTCCCCACCTCTTGGCGGGAGGCAACAGTAATACCGATTCCCAAACCTGGTAAAGACCAGAGTGAAGCCCACAACTATCGTCCCATAGCCCTTACAAGCTGCATTTGTAAAACCATGGAGTGAATGGTAAACAACCGCCTCGTCTGGCTACTGGAGTCAGGACACCACCTGTCCAACCTTCAATGTGGCTTCAGACGGGACCGCAGCACCCTCGACCATTTGGTGCGCATGGAGACCTTCATAAGAGATGCTTTCCTTAAGAAGGAGCACGTTGTGGCTGTCTTTTTCGACCTCGAAAAAGCCTATGACACAACATGGCAGCATAGCATCATGGAGGATCTTCATGCGATTGGCCTTCGTGGCCATCATCATCATCATCATCATGCTGTCGGTCGCGATGCGACAAAGACTGCTTTCATTACTTGACTGCCACTCTCCACATTTCATGAAAGCTGCCTGCAAAAGTGTTGAAGTGCTGCTGGCTTTTGCAAGTTACCAGCGGCACTCTCTCGGGGAGCAAATAGAGGGTTCACACCGGCAAGAACATGTCAAGACAGGCGCAAAACTATTTGTCCCTGCAGTGGCTGGTCGGGAGATGTTGGGAGTTCCATACATCAACCGCCCTTAATGCTGCCACAGTGACATGGTTTTCTGTTTAGGGTTTGCTCCCTTAGCCTTCGGTTCTGTCAAGAACCTGTACCACAAGGCAGTGGTTTACAACTCTGCAGGGCAGGGGCATCAAACTCCCTGAGGTATTGCTATACCTGCAATACCTGCATACCTAGTAGCCATATGTAATGTAAAACCATGTCTCTTAGTTACAGTACAGCGTAAAGTTTCCTAATACTAGTAGTAGTCATATGTAATGTGCCACTTGCCAATTTTCATCAGGAACTTTCTAGCCTTCAGGCATTTCCGCGTCCGTGTCAAGACTACCTATTCCCACCTACACTCACAGGAACTAGGAGTACCTCAAGGCAGCATACTGGCCGTGACCCTTTTCGGGGTCAAGGTCAATGGTATTGCTGCTGCTGTAAAGCGGGGGGTCTCCTGTAGTCTTTTCGTGGACGACTTTGTTTTATATTACAGCGGTGCTAACATGAATGTCATAGAGAGACAGCTACAACCAAGCATAAATGGGATCCATCGATGGTCAGTTCTGAATGGTTTCAAATTTTCCAAGACCAAAACAGTCTGCATGCACTTCTGCCTGCTGCGTAGAATGCATGTGGAACCGGAGCTGACCCTGGATGGGGATCCCATTAAAGTCATTGAGAAAACCAAATTTCTGGGCCTCATTCTCGAAGCAAAACTGTCTTTTGTGCCACATATAAAGTACCTGAAAACAAGATGCCTGAAAGCGCTGGATATTCTGAAGGTGCTGTCCGGCTCAGAGTGGGGAGCGGACAGAGATGTTCTGCTCTCCGTGTACAGAACCTTGGTTCGGTCACGAGTGGATTACGGCAGCATAGTATACGGTTCCGAAAGGAAATCATATATTGGGCTGCTAGACACGATCCACCACCAGGGACTGCGCCTGGCCCTTGGGGCCTTCCGCACCTCACCAGTTCAGAGCCTTTATTTCTAAGCCAATGAACCATCACTTACCAACAGGAGAATCAAACTGGCCATGCAATATATAGTCAAGATAAAAACTAATGCATTGAATCCTGCACACAATTGTCTGTTCGAGGAACATGACAAATCCAGGTATGAAGCCAGGCCGGATTACATCCGGCCACTGAGGCTCTGAATGAAACCTCATTTGGAGGCCTTGGGTGTGGATTTGGACATGTTGGAGGATGCCAAAGTCCCAGAACATCCCCCGTGGTCGTTGAGAAAGCCATCGGTTATCCTCCGACTCACGGAACTGAGGAAGTCTGGGACACATCCACTCGAGTACCAAGGACTGCATGCAGAGATTCAAGGCCAGTTTGCAGACCACCTCTCCATATACACTGATGGTTCGAAAGACCAAAGCCGGGTAGCTGCTGCGGCAGTCTGCTGATGGGAAAAATTTGGTGTACGTTTGCCCGATCAGAGCTCGATTTTCACTGCAGAAGCCCGAGCACTCCTTCTCGCTTTGGAGTGTATCGAGGTATCCAACCACACTAACTATGTTATATACAGTGATTCGTTCTCTTGCCTCCTGGCTGTTGCTGGACTGAAAACGAATCACCCTATTCTAGCAACGGTCATTTATAAAATGAACCAACTGACAACGGATGGGTATGATATCCACCTGTGCTGGGTGCCTGGCCATGCCGGCATACAAGGAAACGAACGAGCTGATCGGGCTGCGAAGAAGGCCCTGAACTGTGATCTTGAACCGTGTCTGATCCCTCACTCTGATCTGAAACCACTAATAGCCACCCACATAAAATCCAAATGGCAACATGAGTGGGATGAAAACATTAATAAACTTAAAGAAATTGAACCATCTGTGGGAAAGCCACCACAGACTCATGCGGGAGGTCGGCGGGACCAAGTGGTCCTTAGCCGCTGCCGTATTGGCCACTCGTGGCTTACACATGCTTTTCTGCTCAAGGGGGAACCTCCCCCTGAATGTATTGGGTGTCAGTCCCCGCTGACACTCAAACACATTTTACTAAGTTGCGTTGATTTTTTGGCCCTGCGCCAACAGTTCTACACTGCAGACAGTATGCATGACCTTTTTACTAAGGTAAAACAGGAAAACATTTTAGCCTTTTTGAGGGCAGCTGGACTGTACCACCTCATATAGTTTACTAAATAGATTCTATCAATTATTAATAAAACTGTTCTTTTTCTATGGGAATTTGTTTCCCTTGACCACAAATATATGATTGTGAGCTTTCTAATTTAATGAGTGTCTATTGGCACATAATTGATTGTCTGCTTTTACAGGTAAAAGTGATGGTTTGAACAAATAACTAACATTTCTCGCCGTGAATATGGCCTATGCTGCCGACACGGTGTAAAGCAACCACCAATCAATCAATCAATATGTTTTAGAATTTAAATATATTATACCATCACCTTCCCATTCAATTTTAAACAATCCTAGTGTTTGTATATTATATTTCAAGCTAACCTTACAACATTCTAATGGTATCCACTTTCTAGAATTAATTTGAGCTATGACATAATCATCAAGATGTTCATTACACGCAGCTGTTGGAATCCATTTAGGTTTTTCTCTCAAATATTCTGTTTTCAGATGTGGTTTGACTACAGCATCCAAAGAATTACCACTGAGCGCCATGTAAAGGCTATCTGTATCCATTTCACATATTTGATAGTCTTGACGACTAACAAATTTATCTAAAAAATCAAATGTAAATTGCGCCAATTGTTACTCAAATTACTTGTTTTTTCGCTACTGACATGTTATTTTTGTATGTTTTTTCTTATTCATAATAGTTTTACCACATGAACTATTTCCCAAAAGTTTATACAAATCAGAAATAATTTTACTTTCAGAATTAAGATCACCGGTTCTTCTAGCGCAAGTAACTTCATAGGTAAAAGCCTCAAATGTTTTATGTGGTAGATACTGAATTATATGATATATTTTTACTACTTTTAAACCATGCTTAATATACCATTTTAAAAGTGGTGTACCTAGCAAAATTTCTTTTCCAAAATAACTGCCAATAAGCATTCGTTGAGGTGGTTTTGTAATTTTATATTCCTTGACAAATTTGTCCATATATGCGCCACAACCTTTTACTGCAACATTAACATTTTTGAAAATGGGTGTCATTTCTTTAAAATACGGTTTCAAAGATTCAGGTGTTACAATATCTACTTGAATTAAACCAAAAATAGTTCCATTTTTAATCTGTTGTAAAATTGACACTTCTGTCAAAGGATCTTTGTTATACTTTGGTTTTGGAATAGCCCAGTGTTTTAAAATATTAGCAACTTCAGCAGATCGCTTTAATTGGTTCCATTCACACTTTCATAATAGTAACTTTATAGCCTAATATTGTTAAATATTCGTAAACTCTGAGTATGAGCTTGTCTATTAAGTTTTTCATCAGCATTCATTTTTGTCATTAAATTGCAGTCATGACCATGCCAATAACAACCATTGAAATTATATATATCACCAGTTTCAACATGAAAGCCATAAACAGGGATTTTGCGACCACCTACAATAACTTCACCACCATTCAATTGATGTTTCAATTTTATTTGGTTAATGTAATCTGTATATTGCATCCATTCCAAGGCCATAACACTTGTTTTTTGACGAATTTCAGCCTTAAAATTAGTACACCTTCGTCGTTCTATATAAAAACCTGAACAATGCTCTTCAGAAAGGCATGTTAAGTAAAGCGAGTTTGCATCTACACCTATTATATGCTGACATAATTTAGCTTCATCACCAAAGTCAACTTCTCGTATTTTTGTTACACTGGATTCATGATAACGATGAAAAATAATTGAAGGTCCACCAACTAAATGATCTTGAACAAGTTTGTGTAAATGTTTATCTCGATTATTAAAAAGAACATATGGTGCTGCTGATTTTATTTTTTGAAAAAGAAATCTTAAAGTTAAACCTGGTAATGATATTCCATATTTAAACATGTCAATATTACGTTCTTTGAAAAAAGTAGCATGGTTATTTAATGCTGTAACAAACGGCTTTACATCACTGTTATTATAATTAATCAAATAAACTTTAAATGTCTTCATTTTACGTTCTTTCCAAAGTTTTCTACAAGTGTTGTATGCATTTTCACTTATTGTAGTTTTTGTTAACGAACTATAAAAAGACGACGCCCACCGGGACCTGAGGTGGTTCGCCCTCTACGACTGTGCCTCCAACGGGCTCCACCTCCTCCATGCCCCGGCGGGGCGCACCTACGTCATAGAGTGCGACTCGTGCCTCACGGGCGGGGGTGCCTTCTCTGCGACGCACTGCTACGCCCGAGGGTACACCTCGGACTTCCGGATGCGGTTTCCCGACATTCATGAGCTTGAGGCCGTCAACCTCGTCGTCGCCCTCCGCGCCCTCATGCCTGACGACGCCACGGCGGCCACCGTCGTCATCAACACGGATAATATGGCCTCCGCCGCCTCCCTCACCTCGGGCCGCGCCCGGGATGCCACCCTCGGGACATGCGCTTGGGAGCTCTGGCTCCTCGCGGCGACGGGCTGCTTCACCCTCACCATACTGCACAAGCCCGGGGCGGAGCTCGTCTTCGCCGACGCCCTCAGCCGCGCCCACCTCGACGGGCCCTGGGCCTAGGTGGCCCATGCCGGCATGGCCCGCCTCGGGCTCCGCCGCATATCCCCCTCACACGACGCCTTCCCATTTAACCCCGGCCTCTGATCCAGGTTTCTTCTCGGCCGAGGTGGAAGACGTCGCCCGCCTACGCCTCGCCTCCCTCGCCTCTTCGACATGGAAGAACCGTCGACGCCAGGCCCGGGAGTATGTCGCCTACATCGTTGCCCGAGGGCTCGCCCCCCTCGACCCCTCTGACTTCCAGATCGCCGCCTACGCGGCCTCCCTCTACGCCCGCGGCCTCGCCGCGGCCTCCATCAAGAACGCAACCGCCCCCTTCGACTCTGCCCTCGCCAAGGACGTCTGCCGAGGTGGCGAGCGCGCCTCCAGCCACCTTCCTCGCCGGGCGCCCCCTCTGACGCCTCGCCACCTCGCCCTCGT
Source organism: Branchipolynoe longqiensis (assembly GCA_030323885.1). Lineage (NCBI taxonomy): Eukaryota > Metazoa > Annelida > Polychaeta > Phyllodocida > Polynoidae > Branchipolynoe > Branchipolynoe longqiensis. The sequence continues at coordinate 6,523 of JASIRB010003766.1, read as the reverse complement.
CATCTCTCACCTCGCCCTCGCGGGGCCGGCCTCGCTCGTCCCTCGGGCCGCCCTCCTCCTTGGGTACTTCGGCATGCTGCGACAGTCGAACCTGTTGTCGCCGAGTCCCGAGGGCTGGGGCGGCCCTCACACCATCACCCGCGGCAACGTTGTCCTGGCCCCCGGGGGCCTCCGGGTCACGGTCAGGACCTCCAAGACCATATCCGCCCCTGCGGGCGCCATCGCCCTATTCATCCCTGCTTGCCCGAGGCCAGGACTCTGCCCTCTGACCGCTTGGAATGCCGCCGCGCGGCAGCGTCCTGCGCCTCCCGATGCCCCGGCCTTCATCATGCCCTCGGGCCGGACCCTCGACCCGAGCTCCCTAACTGCCCTCCTGCGGGGCACCCTCCGTGCCCGAGGCGTCCCGGGGGCCGAGGCCTTTACCCTCCACAGCCTACCCTCCACACAGTACGCCGGGGCTCCGCACAGGCCTGCCATGCCGCCGGGGTAGACATCTCCGACATCATGGCCCAGGGGACTTGGACCTCTGAGGCGGTGCATGCATACGTGCCCCGCCTCGCCCCCTCGGCGGCCCCTCGAGCCCTCTCCTCTGTCTTGGCTGAGGGCTCCTCGGATCCACCTCCCAGGCCCAAATAATAACATTGCTCAGCCACTTCAACCATGACACCTCATATCATGACGATGCCTCACATGATACCCTATATATCCCTATACTCATGATTATCACTGCTTATTACATGTTGATGCCTATATACCATTATATACCTGTGCTACTGATCCTACTCAAAATGCACGAACTGTGATAACTAAAGTGATGTAATAAATGAACCATCACATAGAAGGTGCATAGTCCGCCACGTCCAGTGCTACTTGTAAAAATATACGGATTTTCGGTTAAGAATTATATATTGGCAGAGAGCATTATTATTCTTGGATACTGGAGTGGGACTGATATTATGTAATCTAAAGGTAACTAAAGTCAACAGAAGTCCACTCCCATTGTACATGATACTGAGTGAGGTAAACTATATGTTATCTACAAAGAGTGGAGTTGATGGAAATGTACATGATGCTGAATAGAGTAAACTATCTGTTATATATGATGTTTGGAGTTAATGAAAAGAGTTCCTTTGTAAGAAACAGTACATGATGGTTGAAATGTTCTCTTGGTGTTCATAAAGAATACAAAGGAGGAAAAGAAAGATTTTACTATATATAAATCTGTAACTGTTGCAACATCCTGTCCACCCAAGACCACCGACTGACCCACCAGCCTCATTTGCATATGTATAGAGTGCACCACCTGCAGCTGGCTTGAGTGACAGCCCCTAATGGGGTGGTCACCCACCCAGTCGGTGGGGGAGTGTCTCATTGGCTGGCTGGGGAATGTCTGGTCACCTGACTCTCTTGGCCTATCCTGACCCACACACTAGTCTCAGCTAATTAATTATTCATGAGTTTGCTTCAGACACACTGAAGGAGAATCACTCTCATCCTGGCTCTTGAGTGAGACAGACCAACTTCTGAGCAGGACCCCAGACACTCTGTCTGATGCTATCAAAATTCAGCTATTCTAATTGAGTGTATCCACAGCCATAGAACTCCTGTCCCATGGGTTGTAGGCACTGGTTCAACATACAGGCTAAAGTGACTATGAGACATAGTGTGGGCAGTATATGAGGAGTACAGGTGCTAGGTCACATGTAAGGGGGATGACAGGAGTTGCTGCCAATAAAGCACAACTTATTCACTGTTCATCCTTGTGACTAGTTTTCCTTCCTCTTTCTAGACATGGTTAAATTGATCAGGCTAATTGCATCACAGGTGAAATGAAGGGGGAGAGTATTGTAATCACATAGGGTGCTCACAGCGGCAGAGCATCCATGTTTTTATATACTGATCCTACTCAAAATGCACGAACTGTGATAACTAAAGTGATGTAATAAATGAACCATCACATAGAACGTGCATAGTCCGATGGTCTTGAGGTTTGGTCATTTAAGAAAGAAATACATATATACTTTAGTTTGAAGACATTTTAATTTTAAATGGCTAACTTTGGGCGTGGCTGTAACCATCGACGTCAGCAGTGACATGCTCTATTAACTTGATTGCTGTTCAGCGAAAATGCTTGATAAATGTATCAGTGTCTAAGTTGGGTATGTAGGACCTTATCTAGATACTTGTTTTGGTTTAGAAAATGTGATGCTTTCATCGAACTATGCAGCCTAAATGTTGGGGATTGAGTCCATCCGACCTATGGTCGCTGCATCAACTAGCATTAACAAAATTACAAAAATATGCCCACCTATACTAGGTTGTGACTTAAATATGGACAAGAAGCAATAACAATTGGCGATTTCCATTGATCTTTCTCTCTTACTTCAAAAATATATAGACAACGTTATAGGAGAAGGCCACTCCACACACCATTATGTTAACTAGCGGTATTTTACACACTAGAATCTTTATAGGAAATATAACCCCAACTTCTGTGTGTGGATGTCGGAAAGCACTAATGTATGACATTACTCAAGCGATGATCCACTTACTGTATCTGCTTACTATATCTGCTTACTATATCTGCTCACTATATCTGTTCCAAGGAATATCAAACCAACAGAAATTAAGTGTGGTAAAGTCTAGTAGGGAGGGGTGGCTGGCTCCTGCTGTGCTGTCTCCAGGTCATCTGCCTGCCACACCCCCTGCCCAGCTCTTTTATTCAGATTCAACATTCAAAATACAGGTACAGTTGCTGGGAGTCTCCTCAGTCAGAGAGTGTCACATGGCATTTCATTGGCTGAACCCCTCCAGTCAGTGGTGGGGGGTGGGGTGGGGGGCCAACCCACCCACCCCAAGTCAGATACATATTTTTCCATCAAGTTCACCAATTACACTTATATGGGAATATCAACCCTGTTTATATTGACATAACACCTGTGGTCACCAGTCCCTTAGATTGGGACAACTCCAAAATAGTAGGAGTTTCTACATGCCTTACTTTGAGAATTACATATTTTATCATCTTTAGTTCAGCAAACTGCCACCAGGTGGGGCAGGGAGGGCTCACCACACACACACACACACACACACTCCTCCTCCCACCTCCAGCCTGACACCTGGCTTTGGCAGGTCCTGCAAACACTCACACACACACACACAACCCCAGCCCCCATGCATTGTCACCTGTGTGCTAACACTCCCTCAGATACTGGGATATGTAAGTCATACCATAACAATAACAGGCCCACAGAAATTCTTAACTTAATTATTATACCCATTCTGTGCCATTCTTCACAGACTATTTGTCTGGGTGAAGAAACCAGTCTGCATCAACTGTATATGCTGCCCTTAGTTTCAGCATTTACCTCCTTTCATACAATATATAATACCAACAGACTTCAATTCAGTAATACATGTAAATATACCAATACAGTCATAATTTTCCAGAGTTCTTATCTCCAGTGGTTATATTTGATGTAGAACCTTAGAACAATCTGATATTAATTATCACTTCACTTAATATACATAATCTACCGTGGTTTCCAACTTGGTTTGAATATTATGCATACGTATTTAGCAACATCATAGAATGAATTAGGTATTATTAGAGAGGTTTTATACTGGTACTTATATAATTTGAATATTATTATAATGACTTTAGAGAAATAACTGTATGATTTAAATATGATTAAAACAGTTTTCTTAATGCTTCACATGAGTTTTATGAAAAGGAGATATTTTAGAATTTATTTAAACAATTATTTATTTATGAACCAGACCTAAAAAGTCGGAATATTTTACAATTAGACCCCCGCCCCACTGCCCCCCCCCCCGCCACACACCCAACAGCTGCCCTTAGAAGTTAGAATGTGTGCAGTGGTTTACTGGCTTTAGAGGCAACTTACCAACAAACAGGAGGACAGCAGGTAGCACCCACTGCAGAACCAGACGTGTCCGGCTTCCCATCAGTGCCGACATTCTTTAATCCTGTGCCAGGTTCCTGCACGGGATGAGCTTAGAGCTGTGTTGAAAGTGCTGCGTATATAGCCGCACCCTGCTCCTCAGATAGCTGACAATTAATTACCTGACGGTACACCGGGTGTGGGCAGACCCCTGGTGGTCATGGTAAACAGAAATGCTCAGTTCCTATTGGTTGAAGTGAATCGCATGATGCTATACACCATATGACGTCAGCATGGGTATTTAGGTCAGTGCGCGCTCTGCTTGGCTGCAGGACGACACACTGTAGCTTGGCACCCCGCTACCTAGACCAAGCTAGACACACTACTGACACACTGGAAACGCAATGGCCATGTAGGAGGTGGTTAGTAGTTGGGCACATACACCTTGCAATGTATTGAACCACCCGACCTTCGGCGAGGTCCTCCGATGATGCGATGATGCTTGCGATGATATGCTGGCATGTGCCTTTGTTGTTATATGATCGCCAAGTTGAAGATAGCGGCCTCATGGCCCAGTTCCTAGCTAGTTGATGGATGGCCACCATGTGTTGACAACCACAGTATTGAGAAAAATTGTCAAGATGTTAGGACATGGTAAGGCCAGATATTTAACCAACACGAGCAGTTATTCTCGGTCGATTCTAGTTGTGGCTATGGCCACTTGTCCGTTTGGTGACTGAGTAGGACCAGCCCAAGCACAAGCTCTTTGATATGCGGGCCTGATATGGCAGTGTCAGTAATGAGATAGATTTCCCATGTTGGGGCCTATCTATGACTGCTTAGTGTGGGTGCACCTTAAGTTGTTAGAGGAGCGCATGGTGATAAGGCATCGTGGCCTATTTAAGCAATATGAACATCGTCCATATGGGTGTACAATGTAATATATGTCTGCATGCTGCGTAGTGTGGTAGATGGATTCACCTTGTGGAGGAGGTTGTAATATTCCACCTATTGTTCACATGGTCATATGTATGCTTGTATGCGTGGTATTTCATCCTATGCACTGCCCGACCTCAAGGTCGTGGTGATGTCAGCAGTCCATGAGACCTTGCGTCTAGTCAATGTCTAGACGGTCGCTATCACAGCCGCCAGACAAGATCTGGGTGTAGTTCACATGCACTCTGGGTACTGATAACTTTTGTCTGGTGAGTAGAAAACTTGGATATGACCATCATCTGTAGATGAATTCAGGTTCCGTGTAGGAGGTTGTTATACTCGCGACCCAGTGTGGCCATGTATACTTAAGCCTGTGTCACTTGGTTCTACGAGTACAAACAACAGCACACGGGATGAATGTTTAGTTGTATGGAACAGTCTGTAGGGTTGATATTAACTTGTGGCAATGGCCACTCGTCCGTTTAGTGACTGAGTAGGACCAGCCCAAGCACGCCCCTCTTGATGTTCTGGCCTTATTTCGAATACGACCGATCCAAGCATCGATCCCGTCACTGACATCGAGCATCCGTTAATGCAAGGTAGCAGTCTGTTGAGAGAGGATGTTGGGAACGGTTGGTGGAGTGTTGAGTGTATGGCAGTGTCATAAATGAGCGTAGCCATGGGTGTAACAGTATGCGTGCAATGGCGATGTTAAACCGTATGGCGAATGTCGCTACTTGTCTGACTGGAGACTAAGTACGACCAGCCCGAACACAAGCTCTTTGATGTGCGGCCTTGCATGTTAAAATAACAGGGCATGCCGTGCTGAGTCAAGTATATGGCAGTATGACTACCTGTGGTATTGACTAATGCTGGTGACTTTTGGTGTGTGGGCCTTGCCAGTGGTATTAAGACAGGGCACAACATGCTGAATTGAGGGTATGGCAGTATCATTAATTATCATAGCCATGGGTGTAATATAGTATTGCCACTGCGAATGAGGCTACAGTGCGTATCCACCGGAAGACTGCACCTCAGATGGCCCGAGCATGGCACCAAGGGAGAGTGAGCCTATTGCTGAAACGTCATAACGTACGGTGAACTTAGTGGCGATGGCTGCTTGTCCGTTTGGTGACTTAGTAGGACCAGCCCAAGCACGAGCTCTTGAAGTGCAGCCTTGTTTGTGTAGAGTAGCCAGGCCACGGTTAATCCGACGTCCGTAGCTCGGCTCGGAACTGATTGTATGGAAAGAAACGGTAGCCCAGCCATCTTGGATGTGAGACCTCGAGCATGCTGTCATGGCCGCCTCCACGTGGTGTGAGCCAGCACTCCTCTCCTGCAGGACAGCACGCCCAGATCCTGGTGTTTTGTGATGCCGATCGACCCGATGACTGATCCATGATTGATATGTACATCCGTTTTGCAAGGTAGCCAGGCCACAGTTAATCCGACGTCCGTAACCTCGGCTTTTGTGTCCGTGCATTGATATGTTGTAATGTGTCCAGGGCTCGCGCCGATCCTTTGTTGCACACGAGCAGTTATTTTTCGGTAGATTAAGGGATAGCCAATAACCTCGTCCTACCTTATGCTTTTAGAAGTTAGACTTTGTCGTTCCGAATTCTTTTATCTCGATCTTTAAAGCGTGTGTGCTTTGCGACCGTCATTTTGTTGACTTCAAATCC
>JASIRB010003746.1:0-13513 GCA_030323885.1 Branchipolynoe longqiensis | reverse complement strand
AATATATACATATGTATATAAATCTGCCTATATATATATATATAATTACACATATATAGTTGACTAAATATATGCATTTTACTGCAAAAATATATATTTGTATGTAATGTGTGTGTATATCGATAGTGATAAACCCATTATCGCATGTAATATTAATAAGCTCTGGAGTCCCTACCCCTCCCCCCATCCCTGCTCATGGGGTGGGGGGGTGGGGGGTCCGGCTGCTCCTCGCTGGCCCCCTGCGCGGGGCGCGACACGCCACTCGCTGGAAGGTTTTTTTCTCAAATCGCATACACGTCTCTCTATCACTGCATATGTAAGAATTGTTATAATATATATATATATACATTATATATATTATAATAAATCTTATATATATATATATATAGGCTGAATAGGCCAAGTGGCAGCACTAGGCAAGGCAGAGAGCCCGTCCATTCGCCTGAGTTGTTAACTGTCAATACGTGTGAGGTGTCAAGACAAGGTAAGGTGCCAAGCAGAGGTACAATTCAAGGATAATCAGTTTATGGATAATTATACTCGTATAATGCTTATAGTTATACAGCACATATATTGAAGCAAGTGGTACATGCGAGGGGGAAGCGACAGGCGGCTCCACCATGTTATCCTCACTCACTGTACCGCTGAATATAAAAATACGTGTCCCAGCATATATATGAGAGATACCTTTTGCATCAACTGACAGGGCTGGTCCAGAAGTAACTGAGTGGGAAAGTAAATGTGTTCCATGCTTTAATATGCCTATATTATTATCAATGAAGCAGTGCTGCTTTTTTTAGTTCCTTGAGTCCCCACTAGCCAGAACTGGCGCCCGTGCCCTGGTGCCGGTTCAACTCCATTAGCCGGGATAGGGGGTGCCACCTACTGTACTACTACACTAGTGGAGGCTGCCTCCCCACATTCATCATTTCCATTCATTTATTTATATTGTCATAATTCATATTGTCATAATTCATTACAGACACACACATATAAACACCTACATGTTAGGTATATGTGGGTTTCATTCTGTATATATAACGTATATCTACATACACATGTAAATGCAAATTTATTTATATATGTACTTATATATAATATGGAACGCATATGTGTATATATATACATTTACAGGTATATTGTGTTGTTGTCATTGAGCATCTCTCTCTATATATATATTAAGTATATATAAGAGCTTAACGAGTGTCCTTTGCAATTATACAAATCTGTACAAAATAAAAATTAAATGTAAACATATATTATTATTTTGTTATTATTACTTTTGCTATTTTTATTTTAGTTTTTCTTACTTTTGTTATTATTAGTAATATTAGAATTGTCTTGAATGAGCGAGTTCGCTCATTCGGTGTCATTGCTGGGCACGGCAGGCTCAAGGCCGAAGTCCCCCCCCCCCTGCCACCGTGGTGGTGGTGGGGTGGGCAGGGGGGGACTGATGTGCGACAGGGTCTCGCACCCCTGCCCGCTCGCCCCCATCCCCTGGCCAATGATAACTCCCTTCCCGGGGGACACCCCCGTTCCTCCCAGCCAATCACGGCGCAGCACTATCCTGGCGCCTCCCGGAGCCACCAAAGCTGGTCAGTCCTCAAACTTCCGCACCTCCGACCTCCCACCTCCAACTTTACCCACCCACCCACACCTGCAGTTGATTGTGCCCACAACAATCAACAACACCGAAAAACAATCACGCATTTAAAGTAAAAAATAAAAAATAAACAATACCATCTAATGAGCAACTGACACCCACACAGTTGATAGATCACACCTACTTAAATGACACATTTCTGATAATTTACACTCTACTGTTATCTCATATGTTAATCATTAACTATTGCTCTTGTACTTTTAGCTAATTGATTACTCGTTTGTTAAATCGTTCATATGACTCATATGCCCTCATCACATTTCATCTCCCCAATATCGGGGCCTTCGCTCATTCGCTTCTTGCCTGATGATACACAGTTAATGTACATGCCGCCGGGCAGGCAGCGCCCGAATAAAAGCCTTGATTAACCCAGTCATGCCTCTGAGTCAGCTGTGTCCATGAGCAATGAGTATCAGTGGCAGTATTACTAGCATGAATATTAGTATTAGTATTGTTATTCGTATTATTAGTATAATTATTATTATTGTTATTAGTAGTAGTATTCACATTGCAGATGCACATCCAACATTTTGTGCAAACTTGTTTCTCCTTTAATATATTATGTTACTCTGATCATTTAAACCTGGGTGATGTGTCTCAGGGGAAATAGTAATCGGTGAGTGGTGGAGTGAACAAAAAGCTGCCTCCCATGGCCTCTTCAGTCCAAACACAACCAATTTGTCAACTAGTCCCCTAGGAGAGTGGGAAGGTGGAGGGAATGGGAAAGGGTCGGGTACTCAGTTTAAAGATGCAAATTCGCTATGGACCTATACAAAAATATAAATTGGACATGCTAATTCACGCTGAAGGTAGCCACCCTTGTAGGTGCCCGTATTGTAGATCTATGATAATCAGCACCTTTTTCTCACATACTCTCTTACCGGACGCGGTGGCCGTTATGGATAAGTCTAAATAGACTTGTTTTCACCATTAAACAGTTTGTTGATAGAAAGCCCGAGCCTACACTTTTACCGACCCAAGGGATTTTTAACCTCCAACACCACATAGACATGGTTATTCGTATTATTAGTAGTATTATTATTATTGTTATTTTTGTTAGTAGTAGTATTCACATTGCAGATGCACATGCAACATTTTGTGCAAACTTGTCTCTCCTTTAATATATTATGTTACTCTCATCATTTAAACTGCATACATTCGCTTCTTGCCTGATGATACAGGCATGGCAGGTCAGTCCTCAAACTGACCTGCCTTGAATCAAACTCATATTGATGTGTATTCATACTTACCATTCCCTCCACCTTCCCCTAGGAGAATGGGAAGGTGGAGGGAATGGGAAAGGGTCGGGTACTCAGTTTAAAGATGCAAATTCGCTATGGACCTATACAAAAATATAAATTGGACGTGCTAATTCGCGTTGAAGGTAGCCAACCTTGTAGGTTCCCGTATTGTAGATCTACGATAATCAGCACCTTTTTCTCAGATACTCTCTTACCGGACGCGGTGGCCGAATCGGTAGAGCGGAGGCTCCCCGTGTGGAAGATCGGGAGTTCGATTCGCGGTCGAGTCAAACCAATGATATTAATACTTGTCGCTTCCTAGCCAGGTTCTCAGCATTATTAGGATAGGGCAAGGACTGGTTAGCTCAGTGTCAGCATAATGTGACTGAGTGGGATATCAGGTCATGGTGCTGGTGGCCTGCTCTCCCAGTGGGGCAGCACTATGAAGTTACCATGAGTGCTCACTGTTCCAAGTCGGTACCGGTCCAGATATAACCTTAGATGCTGCTAGGACATAAAACAACAACACACAAAACAAATCTCACACACTCTCTAACATGACCATCAAAGGCCACAGGTGTGAAATGCTGGGGTGTGGTGTATAACCTGAACCGCAATCTAACAAGGATGGGCCTACCACTCCCTAGAAACACTCAAACAGGCTTGGTGAGGGGGGCATTCAACTCAGGGACCTATGCACCATACAGTTCATTCAGTCTCTACACACATTACTTGAGTGTTTGAGAGAGATGGGGGGAGAGACAGATGGAAGGGGTGAGACAAACAGAGACGGGGGACGGGGGAAAAGGATACAGGGGGAGAGTGGGGGATATCCATAGAGAGTGTGAAAGTGAGCACATGTATAACAGAAAGAAGGAGTGTGTGGGATAGGAGGGAGAAGGGAGGAGATCGGTGGATGGGACGAGGGAGAAGGAGCGAAAAGATGGAGAGACGGAGAGGGACCGTGAGGAGAAGGGGGAGAGGGGAGGGAGGGAAAGAAAGAGAGAGGCAGATATACAAATGGAGGGGTAGCACTTGAATTTGATATCCAGGTCTGTTGATATCGTTTTGGTTAATTAGAAAAAGAGAAACAAAAGAGAAATGGAGAGAATAAAATAGTTATGAAGATTTATGTCGGCGAGTAGGCCTAGCTTGTTGGAAAGTAGATAGACCCTACTCAGTTCTCGCTGACAGCTTCCATTAAAACAATAATAATTTTTTTTTAAACAAGGAAACTGTATGACCACACCCTGCAATGAATGTGTCGGAAGTGAGGGTGGGTGCACACAAAGACCCTATAATACTAAGACGGCTCACTCAGCCTGTACTGTGTAATCAAAATGATCAAACCCACCACTTGGTGTGCTGGCTGTTCTCTTGGTTAAACAGGTGCGATATTATATGTATGTGAAAGATGTGTGATGATGGCGATGTTGATGATGATGCTGATGATGATGGGTATTTGTTCATAGCAATTTCATATTGATGTGTATTCATACTTACCTATCTCATGTATAATATAATTGTATGTGTTTACATGTGAAACACCAACCAGCAGCCTGGCTGATCAAACCAACCACAAGGTGGCACTGTGAAATTTACATTACCATGGGAGAGATAGGGAGTGAGCCGTCTTAGTATTATGGGGTCTTTGGTGCACATAAGTGAATGGATGGGTGGGAACGCTGTGTACGGAAATGTTCTCTCCGAATAACTAACTATTCATCGTTGCATAAACTAATGAATGTTGCTGTTATTTGAGTTTTCTCTCCCTTTTTTCCATCAACATTTATTTTCCTAGACAGGCGTTTTGCTTGTTTATTAATGGTCCTGTCACACTATGGTGTATTGCATCAGCGTATGCCAAACATATGAAATAAATTTCAAATGTTCAGTGCCTTGGCCTGCGACGCCGTATGACAGCATTTACCAGCGTGCTCTTAACAAACACTACTTATGCCAAACGTACCCATAACGTATCTCAGCATGCACCAACGTGTTGGCGCAAAATCACATACGTCGGCATATGTGTGAGGCTATATGGCATAGTGTGACAGGGTCTTTGAATAAGTTATTCCATCACCGGAAGTATGTCTTATACGTCTAAATACATCAAGACAGGTTGGAGAAATGTCAGACATAGGTTAGACATACTTTAGAAGTAAGTTATTCATACGTTGTCAATACACGGGCTGTACATCCTCACCTGCTGGACTTACGACTAACATACTTCAACATATGTCTAACATACATCTGACGTATATCGACATAGAGCAAATGTATATATAGCGTATGCCTAATGTATAAAACATACGCAGTTATATGTAGAAAATTCTGAACAGGTTAATGAAGATTTCGGCACCATGGCATGCGATGCTGTGCGACAGCTTTTACCAGCGTGCTCTTATGGCCTTGTCACATTATGACGTATCTCACCAGCGCACCGCCAATGAGAAAAATCACTTTTTTACGTCGAGATACGTCAAACTTTTCGGTGCGGGGGGAAAAGTTGGACGTATAGATACCGTATACACAGTGTATGGCCAACATATGACCAAATGCTCGAATTACGCTCACGGTATGTTCACAGAACGCCGGTGAACGTTATATACGTTATTCGATCGCCAGAACTATGCGTCATACATTACATACATCAAGACACGCTGGAGAAACGCTAAACATACGTTAGACATATGTTAGGCATACATTATCCATACGTTGTCAGTACGCGGACGGTACATTCCCACTGCCTTTAAAGTAGGTCAACTTAGTGCAATGTAGTGAACAACATTTGACTAACGTACATCTAACATACATCGACGGATGCCTAGCACTTACATAACATACGGTGGACGTAAAATCCACACGTTGTCCAACGTTGTCGTGCGTCAAAAGTCGTGCGTCAAAAGTTTTGTGCATGCACAAAACTTTGGGGATCCCCTGACGTGCGATGCCGTATCTCGGCAAACGTTGACGTACATTGATGTATACCAATGCGTGCCTAACGCACGTATCTCAGTGTACACCAACGTGTTGGCGCAAAATCACATACGTCGGCATACGCTGAGGCTATACGGCATAGTGTGACAGGGCCTTAACTTAGATTTACTTAGATCTTCACTGAATGGAGTTAGTTAGACTTATAAGCCTATCTCCAAATCGTTGTTTGATGAAACTGGAGATGTGTAATTTTAAGACAGGTCTGACTGACGTGAGTTCAGAGCTGGTTTATAATTAAATACAATATCTTGATTCCTCCAATATCTGTCAATCCTTCGTTCAGGTTGCTACACTAGGACACACGTAGAATTCAGCCTACAACGAAGAATACGGCAAAGCTTTGTTAAAGTTGCAGAGTCCGATGGTTTTGAGTTTCTGTCATCTTTCTGAGATAAATATATTAAATTGATCGTCATAATCTATCTACCGTACTTTATTTTAAAGTAACTTTGTTTTAAAATGGCTAAGTATTGAGCTATTTGAAGTGCAAACATGTAAAATTAATTTTGGCATGCACGCCAAAACTCTGACACCATATGCTTTAGCAGTAATATGCTCTATTAAACTGGCTCAGTATTTATACCCTTCTATGTGGCAACAAATGCTTAATAAGCCATCAGTATCTACGTTAGATATGTGGAACCAATTCTAGATCATTGCTTTGATTTTGACAATTTGATGCTTCATCGGACTATATAGCTTTAACTTGGCAAGTCAACCAGACGGGATGGCCGAATGAGTTAGAGCGTCCCTCTCCCGTGTTTGGTACATCGTGGGGTCGTGGGTTTGAACCATGGTCGAGTCAAACCAATGACTTAAAAATTGATACCTGTCGCTTCCTAGCCAGGCACTCTGCATTATTAGGATAGGGCAAGGAGCAGTGGAATGAGGAAGACCAATCGTCCATGATTGAAATGTCCCCTGCTTAAACAACTAATGGACCAACAACAAGAAAAAATCAACTTGGCAATGCCTGGTACGGGATGGTACGGGGTGAGTCAGAACACTTCCTTACACTGGTCCCCTTTTGGCAGGTAGGGAGGTAGCCTACCAGCGGGTACCACATATCCTGGTTCCGGGGCCCTTCCTGTAAAGAATCCTTATAGCATCAGCAGCCATCTTGGACAGCCTGCTAACATTGAAATGACTATGCACGCACTTGCGCAGTACCAAAAAAAAAGCTGAAGGTTGAGGAGAAAGGCATTTGTAGTTATTTATTTACACAACCTCATGTTAACGAGGCATTTTTAATAAAAGGCAAACTCGCCATTTATTGACACAATTTTGTGTACATATAGGTTCTCAGGCTTCACCTATGGTATTTAGGCCATATAGGCCTCAGATTAGATTTCAATATAATCTCAGGAATAAATAAGGAATTTATTTATAACACGTCGTTATAATTACACGAAATAAGCCTGGTCATTAGTCTGCAAGCGTATATATATAATATATATAGTATATATATAATATATAGTATATATCATATATATGGGTCATTCTTTAAAACTGGGCACCACATATTTGGTTTCCACATTACGATGCTGATAATTTGTTCTTTCTTTTATTGAGTGCAAGTCAAATAATTATTGTATCCTCTGTGTATTAAGTATGTTAGCAATAGTATATTTTTTTAAGCTATCATAAGAAAGAAATTAAAAGTTTACTTATAGGATTTTGTGCTAATGTTAAAAAGTGAAAATTTACACTATGCATGTAGCCAACATCTTTTTAAACTTATTTTTCAACTTTTTAGTCATAACCATGCCTGATTAAGAGTAATGAATAAAAAATCTTGTTTGACTATGTTGTATATGTTAAAATGAGGTTCTGGATGCGTCTTTAATTTTCATGTTACACAAGTGATATTAATGTATTGCTCTATTTGTATAAGATCTAATTCACAGCGAGACAGGTGTGGTATAATTTGCATTTATTCAGGAAGTCAATGTCAGGTAACAGGAGAACAAACAGGAACGTCGGCAATCTCAGCCCCACCGCAACCAGTGATCTTAAGTTAGTTGAGGGGTGGGCGGCGGCGAATCTAAGGCTGCAGTGTGGTTCGTGTCCAGTCGGCGAGTGACGGTTGACCGTGTACGAGCGGTCAGCTTAGTTTCGTATGATTCGGGTTCAGGCCGATAGGTGGCGGCAGGGTCGGAGACTGGAGCAAGGGTGGAGTCACACTAGGGGGATCCGCGTGAGGCTCGCTAACATAGATCGGTGTGTAGTGGTTCGGTCGTAGTGAGCTGAAAGTCTACCACCCCACGTCCCGCTCCGAATTACCCATGTTAGCGCTAACATGGACAATTCACAGCGAGACAGGTGTGGTATAATTTGCATTTATTCAGGAAGTCAATGTCAGGTAACAGGAGAACAAACAGGAACGTCGGCAATCTCAGCCAAATAGGGTCGAGAGTGCCCGAGTGGCCAGTGAGAATGCCTTCTTAGGTACGTAGGCATTCATGGCGTTAGATCTCCAGGCGCCAAGTTCTCGAACGTCGTCGATCGAGGCCCCGGCCTGTGCGCAGGCCTGGGCTCCGCCTCTCCGGAGGCTGTGGAGGGTGAATGCCTTTGGGGTCGGGTGGCGGTGGACCTGGAGGGCCCTCCGTATGGCGGCGGTCAGTGTGGCGGCGGTCAACGGGGTCCCATCCGGGGTTCGGAAGGCGAGGTCGTAAGGGTCACCTGGGTTTGTCTTGCTGTAACGGCGCCAGGCGGCGACCGGACAGCAAGGGGAGTCCCGTATGGGTTGTAGTCGTATGGCATAGTGGTCTGCTTGGGATCTTGAGGATTTAGTGGAACGTACGTGTATGACGAGGCCTTCGTCCTCGGTGATGATGTCGCGCCGTCTGAGGGTGTGGCGTGTCGAGCGGCTGTTGGGGACGACCACGTTGCTCTGTCGTAGGAGGGTGAAGAACATCAGTAGTGTGGCCGAGGTCAGAACGAGCGCAGCGGGGCCCCCGGCTTTGAAGTATCGGACGATATCTTCCAGGTGGGCGGTGGATAGAGGAGGGGATGGTGCCGGTATGTGTGTCGAGATCTTGGTCACACCCCTCTTCACCAGCTCCACCGGGTACGTGTCGAATCCTTGGGTGGACTCGCCGAGCAGCCGGGTCCAGGTCCGGGCTCCGCTGAGGTAGTTGAGGACCGCGCCCGGGGACCTCAGTGTCTTGTCGAGGTGTGCGATGAAGGCCATGACGTCCATCTGGGTGGGGGTTTGAGGGTCGAAGCCCCTCGCTGTCGCGAACTCCGTGTACTTCTTGGACTGTAGTCGTTTGTTGCGCCAGGTTCCGGTGGAGAGTCCCGCGTTGAGTAGCTTGAGTATGCGGCCTCGGTCGTTGTGAACGTCACCTGAGAAGAGAGAGGCAAATATACGATCTTCCCAGGGGACAGGTCTAGATGGGTGGGCCGTGTTGTTCGAGTCGGTGCTGGACTCTTATTCGTTCGATGCCCTTTTCCATGCAGAGGATGCGAGCCCGCGTGTCGGCCGCAGGGTCGTTGTGGCATCTGCTTAGTGCGTCCGCGAGGACGAGGTCTTTGCCAGGCTTGTGGACGATCCTGACTCGGCAGCTGCGAGTGGCGGCAAACCTCCATACCTTGCGGGCGCACGCGCAGAGTACGGGGTCGCGGCCTGCGCCGGAGGATAGCACAGCCTGGGATGCCTGGTTGTCCGTATTAACTACCAGGGTGTAGTTTTCAGGGTGTTCTGGGGCTAGGCTGTTGAGTGTGACTATGAGGTTTAAGGCTTCGAGTTGGTTGATGTTGTAGGGGTGTTCGGTTATCTCCGGGGGGTACACCTCCGAGAAGAATCCCTTGGGGGAGTAGGCCCCGCCCCCTTTTAGGGTGGAGTCGCACTCAATGGTCCATTCTTCGGCTGGTTCTGGTCGGAGGAGGACGATGCCGTTGGTGGTTTCAGCGTATGTGAGGAACCAGGAGATGTCCATCGCGAGGTCTCGAGGGACGGTGTGCTTCCCGGTTGGAGGGGCCTCACGGAGGGCTGTGAGGATCCTACTCATGAACCGTCTGGCCGGCTGAACGCAGCGTGCGACGTGTTGGAGCCTGCCGACCAGCCTCTGTAGCTCTCGGCGGGACGCCCTTCGTCCGGTCGACCAGAGTCGACATTCTGTGAGGATGTCGGCGAGCTTGATGTCTGGTATCCTGATGGTCATCTCACTTGAAGATATAAAGTAGCCTAGCCATTCGAGGCTCTTCGTCGGGGGTACACACTTCGCCGGAGACAGGACGATGCCGAGCTCCCCTGCCAGGTACATGACGTCCACGTACGCCTCGCGCGCCCTCTCCAGGGTGGGAGCGGCCCCGACAAAATCGTCGAGGTAGCAGAGGGCGTGGTGGCCCCGCTGCCTGAGTAAGTATACGATGGCGTTGGTTGTCCGGGCGCAGGCAAGGGAGGAGGTGCGGCACCCGAATGGTGGGGCGACGTCGAAGTAGGTTTCGCCATGTAGGTTTATGCCGTATAAGGGGATCGAGAGCGGGCAGGCACGTAGTTGACGGTAGGCTCTTGCCAGGTCGGCCGACCAGATGTAGCATGTGTCGCCCAGTCTCGTTACCTCATCGGCCAGGTCTTGAATACCTGGGAGTGTGTAGGTCGTGGGTCGTCCTTGATACTGCCCCTTCCTGATGCCCGCGTTGACGCTCGCTCCCCTGGGGAAGCTGAGGTCCACGATGACCCGCCTCTATGTGGTGTTCTTTTTGGGGCGGGTCATCATAGGGCTGGTCTGCGCCCAGGGTGCGAATGGGGCGCTCGCGAAGGGCCCCAACAGTGCACCGTGATCGACCTCTGTGCGGACATATCTCTCTATCCAGGTCATGTGTGCTGGATCTTCTTTGTGGTTGGCGATCGAGGGTATGGGCGCTTGGTCACCGGTATAATCTGCGGGCCAGCCGAACTCAAGATATTCGAGAAGCTGCTGGTCATGGTAGCCCGCCAGGTAATGTCTCCAATTGTCTATTTTGAGGCCCGATGGAACTGGCACGCGTGCGGCCATGTAGTTGGGGAGGCCTGTTGCGCGAACCTGATCGTAGATTAGTCGATAGCTCTGGTCCTGCCAGGCGGCTGTGACAGTGGTAGGCCATAAGTCTACGAGAATTAGTCGATATGACGCCGGGGTATGTGGAGGGTTGTAGGGGATGGCGGTTGCTATTTGATCGCCACAGGTTATGGCGTCGATGTCCTCGTCCGCCTTCCGCCTGTCGTCGTAAGTAAGGGGTTGGTCGGTGTCGTCGGGTTCGTCGTGGGCATGTGCGCTGTCACCGACGACATTTGGGAGGACTGGGCCAGTGTTGTTGAGTGTAGGGCGGTGGGGAGGGTGGGGGTCGGGTATGAGTGTGCTGCAGAGTGTCTGTGTTGGGTGGGCGTGTCGGGTGTGTTTACTACGCCTGGGGGGTGGGCGTGGCCGCGGCACGGTGGTGGCCGGGCGCTGCCGCGGAGGTTCCCTGGGGTGGGTTGGGGGGGCGGGATGCTTCCCCGAGCACGTGGCGCTAACTGGGTCAGCGTTGGCGTCGGTCCCTCCTGGGTCGGTGCGGCTGCCAGTGGTGTCTGGGTGAGGGTGGGGGAGAGGGTGGGTCGGGTGGTCGCTGCTTACGGTGGGAGGGTGGTTGCAGTGGCCGGGTGGTGGGTGGGCGCTGCCGCGGAGGTTCCCTCGGTTGGGTTGGGGGGTGGAGGGCGTCCCCGAGCACGTGGCGATAACTGGGTCAGCATTGGCGTGGGTCCCTCCTGGGTCGGTGTGGCGGCCAGCGGTGTCTGGGCAAGGGTGGGAGAGGGGGAGGGTGGGGTGGCAGCTGTTTACGGAGGAAGGGTGGTTGCTGACGACGGTGGAGCACATGGCGTTAAGTGGGTCATGGGTGGCGTGGGTTGCGCTCTGGGTTGTTTTGAGGGTGAGGGCGCCGGGGTCAGGATTACTGGCTGGCGGGGAGGGGTGGGTGGTAAGGTGAACGTGAGTGTAGATAGAAACCGGCTCACCGTGTGCATTACTGTTGTTGTCGTCGGACGGAGGCTCAGTACTGCCAGACGGTACTGTCAGTAGTGCCGCCGGCCGGATTACTGAAAACCTGTGCTTGGAGTTTCGGACTCTGCTGCCTGCTTCTTCTCGAGAGCCCGTTTTTTGTTGTTGCACTCGTTCTCTCGGTGTGGGTTTGCTTTCCGGTATTTGTTTGCGCACCAAGCGCAAACGTGACAGTAGCGGTTAGGCAGTGTGCCGTGTGTGGCTGAGTGACCGCAGTCAGTGCCCCAGTTCCACTGATGGCAGGGGCGGCCGTCAGTGGCCATTGAGAACTCGCTACGCGTGCCGTAATCGTAACCTCCATGATCTTCCTGTCGTCTGTGGTAGTCCGTTGTTTTCTTCTGCCTTACGGCTAGTCGGGTGCCGACACCCTGGGCGTCACGCTGTATGTCTTTGATGGCGTAAATATCATCCCAGCCCCGTGGCAGGCGTTTGTCTTCTATCATACTAAATATGCGTTCCGACCATAGCAAACACGTGTCCCACTCCCAGTCCAGTGCCATAGTGCTTAGCTGCTCCTGGTGCTCCCGCAGTGGTTCTATCCATGACCTGGGAATGCTTGAGTCTTTGCACATCCGGAAAAGGGCACTGAAATACTCCATGCACGTGCTTTCGGCCAATCCCACTTTCCCTTTTCTGTCCCCTCTAATCACAAACACGTTCGGCATAAGCGAGATCCTACCTCTTTTGCTCTGACGCGATCCTTTTGCCTTGAATAAATCCTCGATCGATCCTCCATGGTCAGACTCGGAGTCGGTGTAAGACGGAGAACTTTTCCGTGTATTCCTCCTCCGTGGTTTGGGAGTCACGTCGCGGCGATCGTAATGGCTGCTTCTGTCTGGTGACCGCGTGGTGGTTCTGGTGCGTGAGCGGCTCCTGCTGCTGCGTTTCTTCCTCGGGCTCGGGCTGCGGCGGCCATTGCGGCTGCCACGTGCGGGTGTTCCGGCGATCTCAGCGGTGTTCGTTGTAGTTACCGATACCCCGTTATTAGCGGATTCCAGGGCGCTGATTCTGTTAAGGATGTTAGTGGTAACGGAATCCAGTTTGTCGGTCAGTGCCTTCTCGATCCTAGTCAGGCCGGCGGTAGGGGAGAATGTAGCCCGTGTTTGCTGTTGGTGGCTTCCATCCGGCTCACTGTTGTATGGAGTGCGCTCGGACGATCCAGATGGGCATGTTCCTTTAGGAGTTGTGACGAACATTTTGTCACTATAGAGCGAGGCCTGCCCCTGGAGCGTGGTGTACGTTTTGGCATCGTGAGTTGTTTTGGCATTCGTAAGGGATCCCGGCTTGGTGGCTCCGGCAAATCTAAGGCTTTGCTTGTGTTTGCACAGAACTATTGCTTGGGTACACCAGGAGTGATTGGTTGGACCGTTGTGTCGACAGCGGGTCAGCTTAGTTTCGTATATGATTCGGGTTAAGGCGATAGCGTGGCCCGCCAGGGTCGGAGACTGGAGCAAGGGTGAGTAGTGCCTCTCGCTAGTGGGATCCGCGTGAGGCTCCTATCATAGATCGGTGTGTAGGGGTTCGGTCGTAGAGTGAGTGAAAGTCTACCACCCAACGTCCCGCTGCGAACGAATTACCCATGTTAGCGC
>JASIRB010003821.1:0-13535 GCA_030323885.1 Branchipolynoe longqiensis | reverse complement strand
GAAGGAAGCACATCCGTGTCCAGCAATCTTTACCTACTAATTCAGGATAAAAATGATTCAAAAAAACAAAAAAAACATGGTCATATGACCAAACCTTGGTACAAGTGATTGAGTAGATGTGGCAGGGCGTGGTGGGTGGGCCCTCGCCCACGTCTAACCGAGGCTCCTACCTCGGTAAAACAATAGTTTTCCATCATCTATACCCAGGTAAGATTCGTCTAACTAATCTATTTTACCTTGGTATACCGCCTCTGGCTAGCCGCAGACTAGGGAGACCTTTACGTAATATCATTTTTATCCTGATATTCCTGTTCGTTACTATGATTCTATTATCAAGTCTTATTTAAGTATGTGTGTACAATTGGTATGACAATAAAGCGAAAAAGTGCACTTTGTCTCACCTGTGTCTTTTAGTTGGTGAGTAGCCTCTGTGCGATAGGTTGAGGCTTCTCTAGTCGCTTGTGATAATGTTTTGCAAACGATCTAGCATGAGCTAGGATCCGTTTCATGGAAATGCCAAGTAATCTTGCCTTAGATACCATTGCACCACGTCTAGAGTGCGATGAATATCTGTTTGTGTTTACTCCTGAAAGTTTTAACACAGTCATGGTCCATCTGGCGAGGGTGTCCCTCGAAATGCCCTTGTGTGGCTTAATAAAGCTCACCAAAAGCTGCCTTGAGTTGCGTATTGTTTGTGTCTTGGATATATATGTCCGTATTGCGGAGACTACACATAATTTGCGATCCTCTGTGAAACTAGTGACACTTATTGTCGACAGGGGATCACCTAAACGATTTGATTTCAACAAAGTTGTTAGATCAAACGTTGCTTCCTTGCTATCGATTTCAAGACCATTGAGCGACAGGGCAACTATTGTTTGGCCCCTGTGTCCTGTAACCAGCAGAAGGAGCAAAGCTACTTTGAAGCCTAATAGCTTACCGTCCAGGAACTTATTCTCTGGCCATTCCTTGAAGAGTTTAAACACAAGAGAAACAGCCCAAAACCTATTATATTTGGGTTTGGGAGGGTTCCTCTGATAAATTGATAGTACGATCCAGCAAATAACATGATGTTTTCCCATTGTTTCTCCATTAATCCTAGGGAGGATTATTGAGAGCGCACATCTGGCTGCATTGATAGCGCCATATCCTAAACCTTCGTCTTCTAAAAAACATAGGAAACGTCCTACCTGGGATATTGTTGGGTTCATTGGCTTAACTTTCTTAAGTAAGCAATAAATACCCCATTTCTTTAAATACGTTGTATACATTTTCACATTTCCCTTCCTCCAGGCATGAGAGACCAACCGTTGTTGTGTAATCTTATCTAAGCCGAATTGTTCCAAATATTTATTTTAAAAAGGAATGCTACCAAAGGAGTCGTCGACACATTTCCGTGGCGCGCTAACGGTCCCTGATGTTTCAGGTTTCCTCGGTATCTTGGGAAGCGTAGCATGCTTTTGGCCGTCGCGACTAGTCTCGCTAGCCAGGGTTGAGTGTCCCATTCGGGGACGATGAGGATGGCGTGTGTTTTCTCCATTAGTATCTTTTGGGCGACTTTGCTAATAATGGTAAAAGGGGGGAAAATGTAAAAGAAATGATTTTGCCAAGTTAGCGAGAAGGCATCTATGTGCCAAGCATTGGGTTCGGGGTGCCACGAAACATATTTCTCCAGTTTAAAGTTATTACGTGAAGCAAATAAATCTATATCCGGCCAGCCCCATAAGTTACAGATCTGTTTGAAAATTGATGGGTTTAGTGACCACTCTAAGTGGTCATGGAAATGGCGACTCATCTTATCGGCAAGGCAATTCTGCGTACCGGGTATGTGTGTTATTGTTAACCAGACTTCAAACTTTTGCGCCCAATTCCAAATGAGTAGTGCCAACTCGTTACAATTAATAGATTTTGTACCTCCCATATTTCTGACATAAGCCATGGCCGTGGTGTTATCCGTAAGGATACGAACATTATTTTTGGGTACTTTAACAAGGCTGGTTAAACCTAAGTAAATGGCTCGTAATTCTAAAACATTAATATGTTCAGAAATTTCCGATTCTAGCCATCGTCCCCCCGTTGCTACATCATTGCGATGTGCCCCCCAACCTTGGAGTGACGTGTCAGTTGTAACTGTAGTATTGGGCTCACCCATTCGAATGGGATTGGGGGAGTTATCAAAGTGACTTAGCCACCAATAAATGTCGGCTAGTCCATTTTCAGAGATAAACATTGTCTTTTCAAAGTTACCCTTGGCTCGGGCCAAAGCTAGATTTTTATCAAATAGCAGGGCTGTATGAAATCATTATACCGATTAAGACTACGACCTGTTTTATCTTTGGCCTAGAAATGTCTAACAGCTGTATCGCTGTGTCCCACAACTTATCTTTCTTTTGGTGTGTAAGTGACACGGTCATAGCCGTCGTGTTCAAAATGAAGCCTAGACACTTAAGCTGCTTAGTAGGAGAAAACACAGATTTCTTATCATGAATGAAGAAACCCAAGTTTGAGAACAGTTGACATAAATCTTGAACGACGAGCTCGCATTGTTTGAAAGATTGTCCCGTAATGAAAGAATCATCAATGTATGGAAACATACAATGACCAAGTTTAGCCATGTGTGAAAAAAACGGTTTCAACAACTTAGTAAAAAGTCGTGGCACACACGCCAAACCATTAGGTACGCAGGTAAATTCAAAAAGCTGGTCATTCCAAACAAACCATAAATATTTGTGATACCCCTCTTGAATAGGGACGGCATAGTAAGCATCTCTTAAATCAACACTCGCTAGCCAACACTCTGGGGTGATCAAATCTCGAGCTGTTTCTAATGAAAACATTTTGAAATGTTGGTATTCAATGATTTCATTCGATTTAGTTAAATCTAAAATCATGCGAATAGACCCATCTGGTTTAGGAGTGGAGAAAATATTTTAAACGAATTCACCTTTAGCATGTTGTACTCTTTTGACAATGCGTTTGGCTTCAAAAATCCTAATCTGTTCATTTAGTTGAAATTTTTCTTGCAAATTGAACTTATATGGAAAAGGTGCTCTTTTCTGTACAGGGAATTGTGTGAAAGGAATTGCAATGCCTTTAACAATACTAATAACCTCTGGGTTAGTGGTTAATTGTTGCCATTGTTCTAAACAATTAACAATGTAGCCCGCTTGAAAAAGGCTTAGGTCAGTTTGAGTTTCCTCTGTGACCATGTCAGGGCCAGGCTGCTGAAAAGTTTGTGTGGCGTTCTCTACTTGTTCCCTGGTTTGGGGAACTGCGGCTTGGGGACAAAGTCCCGTTTGTAACCGTGGTTGTCGTTCCAGTTTGAGGGTTGTCTGTCGCCTCGACCTCTTCCCCTCTCGCTGAATGCGAAGGATGGGCCGACACTGAACGGCCTTCCTCCCCGGCGGAAGCGAAAATCCGTCTGGCTTCGGCGGAACCCAAGTGGATTGTGGGATTTACGGCCCTTGAGTTCCGTGTTCTTAGCACTCTTAGTGTCCACCTCTACTTGCTTGTACTAATAAGCAAGCTGACCCCCAAACATCTTGGACTTGTCCAGAGGTTTGCCTTTGATGGGGGTAGGTCTGGAATAGACGGTGTATTCCTTGCCGTCATGATCCGTCATCTTCTTTGACCGGGCGACCTCTTTGCCCGCGTCAGTAGTGACGGATTTAAACACATTTTCGAAGCGGCGATGTGTCATGTAGTTGCTCGCTGCAGCGAGCAAGGCAATGCCCCTATCCATTACCCGAGCCAAGGACGAGAACTTATTCTCGGTCTGCATGCGGTTAGCAATGGGGATAATAGAAGTCAAGGAGCCCAACACTGCCTTATGTATCACAGAAAGGGCAGTTTCATAGCGGTGACGTTCGTCGGACAGATGGATGCCAGCATCCATCTCCTTACACACCGTAGCGGGAATACCTTTGATGCCGGAAATCTGTTCAGTCAATTTATTAATGACCTCAACTGGTTTGAATGTTGTAAAATGGCCATTGACGGTAGTCCTCATCATGGTTGTGGTATGCACATTTTTTGCCTTTTTCTTGACAATATTCTTGCCAACCTTAGAGCCTATTTTGGCGTACACTCCAGCGCGTACCAAATCGGAATCTGATTCCGTGGAAGAGGAGTCGTCTGACGAGTCTGAGGACAAGTCTTTCTTTTTCTTTTTCTTTTTCTTGGACTTCTTAGGGCATTTAGCGTTTGCGGCTTTGGTGAACTCATCACCTGAGCTGCTAACAGTGCAGCTTTTCTTGCCGTGCGCTTTTGGTTTCGGAACCTTGCGGGCCGAAACCGTGTCCTCCTCGTCGTCAGAAAAGTCCTCCCAATCCTCATCCGGGATTTGGGGAGGGCCCGCAAAGGAAAGAGCCATCATGGCTGCCATCTTAGCCTCCCAATCACTAGATTGAGGTGGCTGGTCACTGTCTCGGTCGGAAACCTGTGCCCCGGGCTGTGGAGATGGCGGAGCCGTAGCCGCTGGTGACGAATCGTAATCCGTAGGGGCAATGCCCTCTGCTGCCGCAGGCTGCTTATTCCGCCTAGTGGCCCTCGGTTCCTGTAACGACAAAAGTGTTACTTAACCGGAATCATCTCAACAACACAAAGTGTAACCAGTAAACTGGGTTGAGGTAAATGGTACAGAATAGCGTGTATTACAACGTTTCAGTACAGGCGTGAAGCTAAATTTTGCCGTATGGTTATGGTAACGAAACCAACCAAACGGGGGGTATCGATCCAAAGATCGCCCACTCTCTCTGTTCCGTACACTTCTCCCACCCGCGGCTACGACGCCAGCAAGTTGGAGAAAATATTACGAAACTCGGAGGTTCGCCTTAAAACCGGTTTGGGTTGTCTATAAAAAACACCCAGAAGCATCCCCAACAACTTCCTCTATTCAGAATCCGGGAGAATTTTCTTAGGAAATGAGCAACTCGGGTTACCATTTCTCCCTGTCTCAAAAAGAGGTGTCGATAGAACAAAGGACTATCGGTTTTGTATGTGCCAGCGGCACCCAGTGTTCTATCCTCAAGTAAAAAACACGTACAAAGTCCAAAATGGCCCTGAGAAAGTTCTGAACTTTCATAATGTGATGCTATAAAGCCTCATACACAGCTTAAGCTAAGATTCCATTACTTACTTTGTGATTAAGTAGAGTTAGTAGATAAATCCTGTTGGAGCAACTCACAAACGTCCTCCCATTGTGAGTCACTTATGCTAATGTATGTATATATATATATATATATATGGTGAACCGGTATTACTGCTATGGACATAAGGACGACATACAATAAATGTCCTTCAATCTAGGGCCGTCCCCAGTTTATTTGCCACCTGTAAGAGAATTGCGCTACCGGTTTGTATCCAGGTACTGACATAATCTGTTGTAGGAGATCACCAGTGTAAGGGGTAGAATTAGTCCACTATAGGATACTAAGTCTAGTGTGATGAGACGACAGCTGTATGGTAGTGAGGCTCAACTGTCTAGGCTAGTATTAGGTATACACTAAAGCTAGGATTCCTTACGCGCGGTATGCGGCATGCGGCATGCAGCATGCGGTGTGCGGCGTGCGGCATGATTACGGGATGGGTCCTTTCACCCACACCCACACACACACCCACACACACACACAGTGTCAGGTTTCCTCACCACTGTTCTCTATGGCAAACGCAGCAGCATTCGCATTCGCATGCCACACCGATCGCTACATGGACCGATTCAGTATTTGCATGCCGCATGCCGCATGCTGCATACCGTGTGTAAGGAATCACCCCATTTGATTTAGATGCTTTTTGATTTTTTGCCACATTCGCATTCGCATTTGCACACCGCTTACCGCGTGTAAGGAATGCACGCTTAAAGCTAGGATTTCTTACACACGGTATGTGGCATGCGGCATGCGGCATACGGTGTGTGGCGTGATTATGGGATGGGTCCTTTCACCCACACCCACACACACACCCACACACAGTGTCAGGTTTCCTCACCACTGTTATCTATGGCAAACGCAGCAGCATTCGCATTCGCATGCCGCACCGATCGCTACATGGACCGATTCAGTATTTGCATGCCGCATGCCACATGCCGCATACCGCGTGTCAGGAATCACCCCCATTGACTTAGATGCTTTTCGATTTTTTGCCGCATTCGCATTCGCATTCGCATACCGCATACCGCATGTAAGGAATCCTAGCTTTAAGCTAAGATTCCTTACACGCGGTATGCGGAATGTGGCATGTGGCATGCGGTATGCGGTATGCGAATGGGAAGATTCCTTCTACGCGGTATGCGGCATGCCGCATGCGGCACACGACCTGCTATATTTAAAAAATAAAAATAAACAAGTATACCCCATACTGCACTGTATATGGCCTAATATGGGATTTATATCTATGTAACTTTTGGTACGTCACATGGAGGTTCCTACCTATATAATTACCAAATTATAGATAAGTATTCCTATTTTTGTAGCTCTGGTAGCATTTTTACCAAACCGAACCCCCACCTCCACCACTACCATATTTTTCCCCTGAGCACCCTTGTGCGTGACCATTCCGTAATGCTCAGTCGCCTCTCCTAGTGTTAAACTAATGGACAAATCAGACTCAGGTTTCTATTCACACCCCCCTTGTCGCATGCCGCACCGATTAGCTACAGGGACCGATCGAGTTGCCGCATTTGCATTTGCATTTGCATTTGCATTCGCATTCGGATGTAAGGAATCACCCCCGCCCCCCCCCCCGGCCTCGGCCGCCCGGCTTTGTCTCCTTCCCCCCCCCCCACCCCCCCCCCCCCCCCCCCCCCACCGTGGTTGATCCCGTGCCCGCCCGGTAACGCGAGGGAGATGACTTGACGACGCGGTCAAGCAGGTAATCAATGCAGCACCAGGTGTATACACTAGCGACGTGCCCTGGCAGGGGCTGAGGTGAGGAAAGATGGGGGCGAGCTGAGCAACACGAGTTAGCCAGCCACTCCTACCACCAGGGCCCGTATGCACCAATCGGGCCTTAACCGCGGCTTGGCGAGCTCCACACGGCTAACTGTGGAAAATCTGTATGCATCAATCGGTGCCAGCGCTAACCGCCAACCGTAGCCTCGGCTAAACTACCCCAGTTTCAAATCATGTTTAACTGCTAGTCGGGGCGGTTAGTGTGCATGAATGGGTGTCAATCTATTCAATGCGATCATATTTAACAGATTTCCATACTCAATAAGTGTAATTTAATCAAATTAAGCCTAAAATCGAACCGTTATTAACGCTCCTGCCGCATTGGCGGCGTTATTCATATTGTCGAATCGATGAATGTAAAGTAAACAAATCGCCACCGCCGCATCGACGTCGATATCCATATTGTCGAATGTCAACTAAAAATGGCCGCCGCTGCCGAATCGGCGGCAATATATTAGGCCCAAATCTATTCAATGCTGTCATATTTAACAGAATTACATACGCAATAAGTGAAATCTTATCAATTTAATCCTAAATTTGAACCGATATTAACACCGCCGCTGCATTGGCAGCGTTATTCATATTGTCGACTTGAGGGAGTTCCCAAATCTATGAATAACTTCATGGTTAGCTATCCGCCCTGGCTAAGACATTGGTGCATACGACTTGACCTATTTCTCCAACCGGCCACTACCCCGAGGTAGCTAACCCAGAGCTAGCTCCTAGCTCCTAGCTCCGACTAAGCCTAACCATGATTGGTGCATATGGGCCCAGCTCACCAGACGGATTGACCGAATGAGTCATAAGATATTGGTTGCACAAAAGTAGGATTTTTATGTCTGTCTACCTTGGAACAAACACTGGGGATGAATATAATATACTGCTGTTAATTCTGATGTGATGGCAGAATGAGTTGAGTGTCTGCCTCCAGTTTTGGTAGGTGATGAGATTTTAACCCAGGCCGAGTCAAACCAATGACTTCACAAATGTATACTTGTCGCTAAGTAGCCTGGGGTTCGGCATTACTAGGATAGTGCAAAGAGCAGTGGAATGAGGAAGACCAATTGTCCGCAGTTGAAATTTCCCCTGCTTAATCAACTAATGTGTAACCCGCAAAAATGTGGGGACAATGACCTTTGCCATATCATTGTTATGCCAAACACCAGAAAATGCAGCACCTTGTAAGTGTAAATTATGTTATTGATTTAACTCAGCCAGGGTTCAAACCCAGAAGAATGGGAAGCAGGCATTCAGGTCATTTAGCTGTCATGTTTGGAACTCATTCAGTGATCTTGTCTTGTACTCATTCGGCTATACTGTCTGGTACTCATTTTGCCATCCCATATGGTACTCATTTAAGCATACTGTATGGTACTCATTCAGCCATCCCATCTGGTTCTCATGTAAGCATACTGTCTGGTACTCATTCAACCATCCTATCTGGTACTCATTCTGCCATTACATCTGGTACTCATTCAGCCATCCCATCTGGTACTCATTCAGCCATCCCATCTGGTACTCATTCAGTCATCTGATATGGTATTCATTATAAAACATCTTCTTTAACAAAAAATCTAAAGTGTAATATCAGGTAGTACGCAGCTGTGTATCTGCGTATATAGCGGCTAGGCCCCTGCATACATGGATTTGGTTGGTTGTTGGACTTTTACATCCTCTCAACATCTAAGGTCATATCAGGACTCCATATATGAAAGCTAGGCCCCTGTACTTTGCCATTTAAATATGTACTCCATATTGATACGGCGGATGATGGTAGACTCATTTCTACTAATGGACTATTTATTTTCCTCTGGGAATAAACTTTTCTTCTTTTTTTAAACCTCATATGTATTAAAGGAAATCAGCATCACCTATTTATGCTATGTTAGACCTGAAAAGACAGGCTTGATGCCAAATCTGTAGGCCAGTACACACATATATTCTGGCAAGGGTCGAAGGTGCGAAATGGGGGGGAAGAGCAAAGAGCCGCTGAAATGAAGAAGGTCCATGCTCAATGATTGATGAGCTTGCTTTGTCTCGTTGAGGTCTTATGACCTAGCAATATCTGAGGTCATATCAGGACGGACACCAATATGTGGAATTTGTGGGTATCCTTAATAATGCTACCCATCTAATCGATATCCCACACCGTCTAATTATTTCAAGCTAAGCAGGCATTTCCCTAACCTAGTAATGTGGATCATTAGGTTTAGGGTTTGTTTGTTGTTGTTTTACATCCTAGCAACATCTAAGGTCATATCAGGACGGGTACCGACTTGTGACAGTGCGCACTCATGACAACTTTATAGTGCTGTCCCACTGGGAAACCAGGCCGCCGGCACCATGACCTAGTATCCCACTCAGTAACATTATCCTGACACTGAGCACACCAGTCCTTGCCCTATCCTAATAATGCCGAGTGCCTGGCTAGGAAGCGACAAGTGTCAATTTTAAAGTCATTGGTTTGACTCGACCGGGACTCGAACCCACGACCCCAGAATCTACCAGCACGGGAGACGGATGATCTAACTCATTCGGCCATCCCGTCTGGTCGTTTAGGGAGCGTCAAGTATAAATTGTGTAAGCTTGACCGGGCCTGGGATTGATCGCGTGACCTCATACCTGAAGTAAAAGCGGAAGCATTTTTATACAGTAAAACCACCTCCACAGATCGACTACTTCCCTAGATCGATAACTATATTTGGATCCCAACAATACCAGTGTAACCATATTCAAACTCCCGTAAACCGACCACCTTCCTAAATGGACCACTTAAAGTTGGTCCCAAGGTGAGTCGATTTAGAGAGGTTGTATATATATATAATAGGGCAAGAGCCTAAATCAAGCATTAGATGGGTCAAACACCACATAGTCGATGGGTTTTGGAGAGTCGGTAAGCTTATGGAGGGCCATCATCTAGCCAGGGAGTGCGGCTGTCTCTGCCATGAGAGTGGTGATAGAAAAACAGCGGCCAATCAGGAGGTATGCTGCAGCAAACCGACCCATGGAAGATGGCAGCCACCAGTGTCAGTTAGCCGAAGCATTGTCTTGTCATGCTGTGCTGAACCAAACACAATTCGTAAATTGTGAACAATGTAAGAGGGCATGACATCACGGCCTCCTTTGCAAATTAACCATGTTGGCAAGGCAACATGCATATAAATTACCCAATGCATATATAATTAATTATACATTGTGAAATAATAACTGACACTGGTCTACATCCAGTGGAATCGAGGAGGGAAGGTCGAGCCACCGGTACAGTGTTGGTCTTACGGAGTTTAACAAATAAGAATAATAATTAACCCTTACGTATCTTTATACTCACATAATTCGTTATACATCACATATATATTCCAGTCCGTGAGTGGCAGTGTTTCGCTCCACTGGCATGGTTGGGCGGTGGTGGCGCCACCGTTCCCAACTGGTGAAGGGGTCACCCATAGAGTACTACACAACATATGGGTAATAATATTAAGGAACATTCCCTCATGTGCCTTTATACTTACATAATTATTGTGCATCATATAGTCATGAGCTGCTCACAGGTGGCAGTGCAGTGGAGAATGAAGGAACTAACCTAGTCCTATGAGGTTGGTAGTACTAGCTCAATGACATTAGGGTATAGAGTAAGTAAAGGGAGAGAACTGCTAGGGGGTAGTGTCCTTGAATATATTCCTATAATAGATTATAGAGCACATATATATATATATGTTGCATGTCAGTTATGAATAAGAAGTTGCAATGTATCATGACATGCTGAATGAAGCATGGACAGCACATGCAATGAGGCTAGGCACTAACTAACTTTATTTAGAACCTTCTGTAGTGACCTCACTCTGTGCCACACTGGGGGTGTTCGGATAACAACACAACTGGAAGACACATACATTACATCTCCCTTTCATGGAACAGAGGAACAAAATTCAATGGTAACATTTTGTATATATAAACTACCATCGATAGCAACAGGTCCTTCTTGTGTTATTATAACTAATGTCATAACGCCATATCCCCCTCTTTAAAATAGTTCCTATCCATAACAGAATGGTACTAGGTATTGCGAGGATAAAATGCCATGCTTAAATTTACTAACATTCCAGAACAATGTAAATGGCATTGTACATGAAGACCTAATACATATAGAGATATTATACATACTATGTTTAAGAAGAGAACCATGAAACATGTAAATGGGAAACTATCGACTGTAGCCCATCATACAAAAACACGACCCATAAGTAATACAACAAATACATAGTCAGGGTCAGTTGTCACTTCTTAAATGTAGACTTATTTTGTCTCTTCTTCATATGACCTGAACAATGAGCGTATTATTACGTAACGTTGTATGCAATTCATAACTGAACATAACAAGGCACTTGCTAGGCAGAACAGAAAGTGGCATAGCAACAACAGTAAACGACTTATATAACATATGAGATTCAAATATTCAATATAGTATTTCATGAACAACATTTCCCAAAATGTTCAAATTAAACTCATGCTTCATATAACAATTTCATCCGTGAACATTTCGTCATATTTTTTTTTGTTTTTGTTTATAAAAGCATTGAGTCAAAATTCATTTGATAACATCTTTGACATGCAAGACAACTTAAAAACATGTATAAACATAAACATACAAAATGCATACACAGCTGGCTGCATGTGTCATTTCTTATGTTATCATGCGTTGTGTCTATTCATTGTTCGAACTCAAGTATGCAACGTTACCAATTATTGTACAGGTTTTCCAGCATGTTACTTATTTAACTATAACA
Organism: Branchipolynoe longqiensis; assembly: GCA_030323885.1. Lineage (NCBI taxonomy): Eukaryota > Metazoa > Annelida > Polychaeta > Phyllodocida > Polynoidae > Branchipolynoe > Branchipolynoe longqiensis. The sequence goes on along the minus strand of JASIRB010003821.1, from coordinate 1,804 downwards.
ATTTCAACCGTGAACATTCTTTTATATTTGCTTAATAAGCATTGAGTCAACATATATAGTCAAGAACATCCATGACATGAAGAGCAACTAAACATAGCATTTATAAAAACATACAAAATGCATACTCAGTTGACTTCATGTGTTGTTTCTTATTTTTGCATGAGTTGTGTCCATTCTTTGTTTGACCTGAACTATGTGTCGTTATTAATTATTGTACTGCTTTTCTGGCATGTCAGTTATTTAATTATAACAATTGCATCAGTGAACATTTTTGTTTGTTTGTTTAATAAGTATTGAGTGAATATTTATTGGATAACGTCTATGACATGTAAGACAATTTAAAGCATTTATACCAACACACAAAATGTATACTTAGTTAGCTTCATGTGTCGTTTCTTATCCTTGCATGTGTTGTGTCCATTCTTTATTTGACTTTAATCATGTGTCATTCTTACTGTACTGCTTTTCTAGCATGTCACTTGCTTAATTATTACAATTGCATCGGTGAACATTACCTACAATAACAGTACTGAGTCAACAGCTATTTGACAGGATATATGACAAGTACGACAACTTACAGCATTTACAAAACATCACCAAAAAGCATACTCAGTTACCTTCATGTGCCATTTCCTATGTGTGAATGTGTTCTGTAAAGTCTTTGTTTGACCTCAAATGTGTGACGTTCTTCATGTATTGTCATGGTAACATACTGTAACAATTTAAAGTTGCACAGTCTAATCAAACCATTCCTAATTCAAAATGTCACAATCGACATGCTATGTCTTTGTTTGCATTCTTTGACCTTTTCCACATATATATATTTCTATAGCATATAGATATATTTATTAAATATATTTATATAAATTATTTTATTTTAATGAATATGACAATAAATTCAACGTTACAAATATCAGTATATCCGGTAGATTCTGCATATTCGGCTTACACTGGTTTCTATATAACCAATATTTTAGTTTTACACAAATGTATATTTTACACAATTATTTCGTCATCCACAGGCCTTGTCATTGTGAAATTGTTGTGACACACTTCATTCAATTCTGACATCCGACAATATAGTGGTCATGATATCCACTTTAACATTTTAAAATATATATTTTGTTGGTTAATATATATATTGCTATTCGTTCACCATGGGAACGGTGTGCACCAATAGGACTTCCACCTGCATACGACACATATAACACATATATGCATGTAGGTACTACGTTTCATACGATACAACATTTTAGTTTTATATTTCCATCATTAATAACAAGCCCATAGCATAGCAATATTATGATGGAACAAAATACCAATATTATGGTGACACACTCAAATTATTACAGCCTGCATGAAATAATTTATATCGATATAGATACTCTAGCAGTACATCATATCGTATAGTGTGTTACAAATAAGGTATACACCTGAGTATGCAGCTTTAACCGAGCAGACGGCCAACCGCTACTTTGTTGCATACACATACTTGAACCACATTCTTTCATGACATGGCCCCGCGCTGCTTGGGGGCGTTCGGATATCAGCATACCTATATTCTCATGTCGATGTTAAAGATTTAATTATGCAGAAATAGAAGTTCCTTTACCTTGAATTGTCTCATGTTTCATCTTATGTCAATTCATATATGATATTAAGTCACACTTCATGTCTATCACATGCCTCCATTGGCATAGCGTTTGGTGCTTGCTTCCTGGCGCTCCAACTCAATTCTCAAGGAATCTCGGTACCTTGCCTGTTGTAGTTTGCCCGACGTCCTGCGCGTCTTTATTCTGGTCAT
>JASIRB010003812.1:0-13537 GCA_030323885.1 Branchipolynoe longqiensis | reverse complement strand
TGGGAGTGGAGTGGAGTGGGAGTGGGCGTGAGGATGGGAGTATGAGTGGAAGTGGAGTGGGAGTGGGTGTTTGGTGGTAGTGGGGGCGTGGGGGGCGGGGTTGAGGGTGGAGAGTGGGTGGGGAGGTGGGTGGGAAGTGTGGAGGTGGAGTGTAGGGGGGTGGGGGGGGGGGGTGTAGGGGGGGGGGTGGGTGGGGGGGGGGGGCGGGGGTGAGGATGATAGTATGAAGTGGAAAGTGGAGGTGGAGTGGGCGTGAGGATGGTAGTATGGAGTGTAATAGAGTGTGTATGGCGTGAGGAGGGGAGTATGAGTGGAAGTAGGAGTGGAGTAGAGTGGGAGTGGCCGTGAGGATGGAGTATGAGTGGAAGTGGCCGTGAGATGGAGTAGGAGAGGAAGTGGAGTGGGAGTGGGCTGATGATGGGAGTAGTATTGGAGTGGAGTGGGCGTGAGGATGGAGTAGGAGTGGAAGTGAGTTTTGACTGGCCGTGAGATGGGAGTAGGATTGTAATATGAGGAGAAGTGGCCGTGCGGAGGGAGTAGGAGTGAAAAGGAGGTGTGAGATGGCCGTGAGATGGAGTAGGAGTGGAAGTGAGTGGGAGTGGCCGTGAGGACGGAGTGGAGTGGAAGTGGAGTGGGAGTGGCCGTGAGGATGGGAGTAGGCGTGGAAGTGGAGTGGGAGTGGCCGTGAGGATGGGAGTAGGAGTGGAAGTGGAGTGGGAGTGGCCGTGAGGATGGGAGTAGGAGTGGAAGTGGAGTGGGAGTGGCCGTGAGGATGGGAGTAGGAGTGGAAGTGGAGTGGGAGTGGGCGTGAGGATGGGAGTAGGAGTGGAAGTGGAGTAGGAGTGAAGTGCAGTGGGAGTGCCGTGAGGATAGGAGTAGAATGGAGTGGGAGTTGGCGTGAGGATGGGATAGGAGTGGAGTAGAGTGGGAGTGGGCATGAGGATGGGAGTAGGATGAAGTAGAGTGGGAGTGGGCGTGAGGATGGGATAAGGAGTGGAAATGGAGTAGGAGTGGAAGTGGAGTGGGAGTGGCCGTGAGGATGGGAGTAGGAGTGGAAGTAGAGTGGGAGTGGCCGTGAGGATGGGAGTAGGAGTGGAAGTAGAGTGGGAGTGGGCATGAGGATGGGAGTAGGAGTGGAAATGGAGTGGGAGTGGGCGTGAGGATGGGAGTAGGAGTGGAAGTGGAGTGGGAGTGGCCGTGAGGAGGGGAGTAGGAGTGGAAATGGAGTGGGAGTGGGCCCGGTAGTGGGGCTGGAAGTGGGGGTGGGAGGGTGGGTGGGTGAGAGAAATATGTAAACATTATCGCGCCACTGATGGTTATGTGTGCAATAACACTCTGGCAGTGAATGTTAAAAAGAACAAAAACGGCGGTAAATCCAGGCGCTCTGTGGTCCCTGTGAGCTCATTCTTGTTGGTTTTTGTCTCGCTTTTTGGGGGTGTGGGGTGGTGTGAGTTGCGGTGCTGATGGTCTGGTGGTGTGGTGGTGTGGTGGTGTGGTGAAGTCATGGTGCGGTAGTGCACACGCAGTCCCTCTGGCCCCTCGGCCTCCCCCTCCCTCCCCCACACCTCCCCTCCCCCTTCTCCCCCTCCCACACCCTCCTCCCACCAATGGGTGCTTTAGGAAGAGGAAGGAGCCTCTGCAGGCTCTGCCACTCGACTGGATGGCCTAGTGGGTAAGGCACTCGCTTCAGGTGCGAGAGGTCCCAGGATCAATGCTCACCCGACTTATAATATTGATGGTTGTCATTGGCCTTGATTAGGATGGTATTGTCGTGACGGTGATGAAAATGGGAAATATTGTGCCTAGAGCAGGATTTGGAACCACACATCTTGCTATCCCAGGGTTACTCTGCTAAACAATCTAGTCTCCCTGATTCAATTACCCTACCCATACCTTCTATATGACTCCTTGCCTGTGATGTAAGTGCTAACTACTACTGTACTAGTTTGGCGAGGATGATTACACAAGATGTAGAAAATTACCACTTTTGTCGCTATTTTACCCGGAACTCAGCATTGCTAGGACATGACAAGGAATGGGTTGGCTCAGTGTTGGGATATTATGACTGAGTAAGGTATCGACTATGGCGCTGGCGCTTCGGAATCCTAGTGGACCATAGCTATGAGGCCATCATGAGTGTGCACTGGCAGGCCCCGTTCCAAGGTGACCATGGATGTTCCTAGAGTGTCAAACCCCAAGGGTTTGTTTGTTGTTGTTTTACGTCCTAGCAACATCTAAGGTCATATCAGGATGGGTACCGACTTGTGACAGTGCGCACTCATGGCGATTTTATAGTGCTGCCCCACTGGGACACCAGGCCACCAGCACCATCATGACCTGATATCCCACTCAGTCACATTATCCTGACATTGAGCCAACCACTCCTTGCCCTATCCTAATAATGCTGAGTGCCAGGCTAGGAAGCGACAAGTATACATTTTTAAGACATTGGTTTGACTTGACCAGGATTCGAACCCACAAACTCATGGGTTCCGATCTCCCAATCTCCCAAAACAGGAGACGGACTCTTTACGCATTCGGCCACCCCGTCTGGTCATCGAATGGATAGGGTGATTGCATCAGATAGCCTAGGTGATGTAATGGTTAGCATCCTAGCTCTGGAATGCCAAGAAATGTCAGATCAAATCCTGCTCTAGGTGCAATATTTCCCATTTACATCACCCTAAGGACATTACTAACGACAACAAATGCTACTATAGTTGCATAGCAACACAAAACATTCTGTTCGAAGTGCGGTTTTTAGTACATGTTCTGCATTTGTAATTTTGAACCGAAATCGCTTTTCGTTTTTTTCCTGTCGGATGAGGATGCGGGTGTGGACAAAACGAAATGAGCCCAGTATGTTTTAGGCGTTAATCAGTGATCGGGAGTCCAGTTCAGAGCTCTGAGTCTGAGTGAAATTATAGGTCCATCGCGCCCACTATTGGTACTGGCGTATCGGGTTTAAATCGCAATGATATAGATCTATTTGAAATTCCATCTTAGCTCCAATGAAAAGCCTTTTCATGCGAGAGCGAAACCTTACTATTTTACACACTCAACATTATCTCAAAGAAAACGTCGCCCATTAAGACAAATGGATGCAGGTTTTTGTGGGTTTTTTTTATGTTAAAGCACATGGCTGTGCGTGGGATTGGAGCGGCATATCAATTTACCATGGCAAACGGAACACTCCACTACATTGTCCGAAATGCTTAATTGTGTTTGATTCGCCGTTGAATGACAAAGCCAACCACGGAATCTTACAGCCTTCACCATTGGTTGTCGCCACTGCCGGATTTCACCCCGCAGCTGTTGTTAGCGCACTCCTGATTGGCTGTAGCACCTGGTGCGTCATTGCCTCGTCACTCTCCAGCTAACTGGCGAACTCACCCCACATGAACGTCACCGACCCGTCCACCCGTCGACTCATACACAGGCCCATAGCTAGGAACTTTAGTTTAGGGTTTTCAGGTTTGTTTGATGTGGGGGTAGGCGGTAGATTATTTTTTTTTTTAAAGGAATGAGTGGTAAAACCCTGAAGCACTAGCTGGGTTTGGGGATATGCCTGCCTAGCAAATAATTAAAATATAGAGGCTTTGAAATAATATGTCCAGCCATTTCAGGGAGGTTATATACTAGGTTTTATTTGGCGGGAAGGGGGGAGGGAGTGGGAAGAATTTATCTCCTACCCCACTAGCTACGGCCCTTATATGTATTTTGAGATCGCAGACGAATATTTGATATATTCTGCCGGTGATATTTGTTATATAAGATGAGGATTGTACTCAGATATGCTGATGCACTTTGAAGCTAGTTATTCGGAGGTGGTGGCAAAATCAGTACAGCAGTCTTTCCGCGGATTAAAGGGTAAATTAGCACGGCCATCCCTACGTCAGCCAGAGGACCTTACTGCAACACTCCTCGTTGAGACCTATTATTGTCCAGCCTGCTCGTTAGGGCCGGAACATTCTGTGCGGATACACATGGGGGTGGGTGAGGGGGTCGGGGACGGGCGGTGGTGTGACTAGAGGAGACGCATTCACAAAGGTGGACCTAGAAAAGTCACCTGCAAGCATATTATATAAGTACGCGCTGGTTTGCGATGAACTGGTTGCTGCAAAGTATGCAGTGCAATGCTTAGTGCATATGGGTATATATATGATGATGATAATATCATCATCATCATGCTTTCGGTCGCGATGCGACAAAGACTGCTTTCATTACTTGACTGCCGCTCTCCATTTAGCTCTCTGCTGTGAGAGTGATGTCCATGAGTCAGTCTTAATGACTCTCAGCTTCAGGTCTCTCTTGATGGTATATTTCATGAAAGCTGCCTGCAAAAGTTGTTGAAGTGCTGCTGGCTTTTGCAAGTGACCAGCGGCACTCTCCCGGGGAGCAAATAGAGGTTTCACACCGGCAAGAACATGTCCAGACAGGCGCAAAACTATTTGTCCCTGCAGTGGCTGGTCGTGAGATGTTGGGAGTTCCATACATCAACCGCCCTTCATGCTACCACAGAGACATGGTTTTCTGTTCAGGGTTTGCTCCCTTAGGCTTCGGTTCTGTCAAGAACCTGTACCACAAGGCAGTGTGTTTACAACTCTGCAGGGCAGGGGCATCAAACTCCCTGAGGTATTGCAATACCTGTTAATTTCATAAGATTCCAGAATAACAATGGAGAGTATTTTCAGACAACATCCACTACCGCTGATGATATATATATATATATAAATATATATATATACATGCATACATATATACATGTATACATATATATGTATAATATATATATATATATCTATACATGTATACATATATGTATACGTATGTACATATATGCATACACATGTAATGATATATACATATATAATATATACATATATACCTATATAATATATGGATAGTGATAAGGCCGTTATCACGTGTAATAAGAGCTGGAGTGCCCCCCCCCCCCACCCACATGGGTTGGGGGTCCCGGCATGCACCGCTCTCCTCCTGTGCGGGGCTTGAGATCCACTCGCTCGATACATGTATATACATATATATATATATACATACATATATATGTACATATACATAAATACATATATATATATATATATATATATATATATATATATAAAGATGTATATCTATGTGTCTGTACAAGCAGAAGCCGAAGCTTGATCTTCCCATGGCAAAGTCAATGTCGGCCAAAGACATCATGGACTGACATTAAAGCCAAGAACTACTATTAACTAATTGACTGCACACTGATTATATCTACGCATAATTTCATAATCCATTTAGGAACTGGTGTGTAAGTAGGGGTAGGAGAAGGAGTGGCTGGGTCGGAGGGGGGGGGGGGGGGGGGGGAGACCGGGACAGGCGTCCAGCTTGGTTTGTGACAGTGGACCGAGTCTCGAGCCGAATCAGCGGACACTGGAGCGGCTTCCTCCACCAGCGAAACAGACATTACCGATGTCATAAAACAAAACACATCTTAATGACAGCCGCAGACAAAGAAGCTGACATAGGTCCTCAAACACTGGAGGAGATGTCGCCACCTCCTCATTCTGGAGCCGCCACAGTATAGGAAGGGACACAAATATGTGTATAATATATAATATTAAATATATATTATATATTTGATATATATTATATATTTGATATATATTATATATTATATATATATTATGTATAGTATATATGTTATATATAGTATATATAGTATATATTATATATAGTATATATATTATATATACATTATATATATATGTTATTTATATATTTTATATCTATTATATATATTACATATATATTATATATTATTAGTGGTGCACATCCTCTAGAAGACCTATTCACAGAGTATGCTCCAAAGTAGGCTACTTCCCACCACAGTAGTTCCTGTAAATGCCATCAGAAGGAAGGTCGCTGGTGGAAATCCTCTATAAGGCATTTTCCACCGAACATGCTTAACAGTGAGTTTCAATTCCAGAACAGTATTCCACCCCCCGCAATCAGAGGGCAAATTGGTGTTGGAAATCCTCTATACTTCGCAGTAAGTGTCTATAGACACATATTTGATTGTATGCTTTTACATTATATGTAACCGTCCTGATATGACCTTAGATGTTGCTAGGACGTAAAACAACAACAAACAAACAACAACATTATATGTAAAGGCGATGGTTGAATAAAAAAAGCAATTCTCGCCTTGAATATGGCCTATGCTGCCGACACGGCATAAAGAAACCACCAATCAATCATAAAACAACTAGTACTACCGACCACAATAGTTCTTGTCACTAACGTCAAAGGTTGTGCTAGTGATGGAAACCGTGTACTCCCCGATGATAACGCCAGAGAGATGATGATATAATATATATATATATATGTATATATTCTATATACAATGATGCATCTATATATATATATATATGTGTATATACTATATACAATCATATATATATATATATATATATGTATATATATATATGGCTGTATATACAATCATATATCTATATATATATGTATATATACTATATACAATCATATATCTATATATATATGTATATATACTATATACAATCATATATCTATATATATACTATATACAATGATACATCTCTATATATATATTCTCAGTGTTAAGTGAGTAGGACAGTGAGCAGGCGAGCTGTGGCACCACCGTTCGAGTTGAAGCCTGAGCAGTAGATGAGTAGTCCGAGGCTCAACCACCTGATTACTGGTGGGTGGGTGTTAGGATAGTAAAGGATTCCGGGTTAGTATAATTCCAAAATAGCATTTATATCATATACATTCATACAACTCTATACAACTCTATACATACACACATATATATATATATATATATATATATATATATATATATATCTTGTCAAATCCACAGCATCTGCTTGGAGATCTACACTGATGTGGTGCAGACAGCGTTCCACCTGCGATGACTGCTACTTGGACAAGAGGATTGAATCACCTCACAACTTACCGGATCACATCTACGAAATGTTCTTTCATATTCCAAGAGAATAGGACTCTGTATCGCAGACGACATTCCCGAGAGGAACACTGTTGAAAGGCATGCCGGGCTTGCCTCATGATCTGCTCATATCAGATGGGATGATATCAGTATGGTGGACTCTGTCTACATCGAGTATTGCTATCTAAATAAAAGAACCTGGATATTTTTAGAAGGAATATCTGCGTTGACCATATGCTAGGATCTAACAAGATTCAAAGTTCAATATTGGGTGTAGGGCAGCAATAAGTCAAGACTCTTGTCTTGTTTGCATAGTCTTCTGCCAGACTAGATATACTAACACAGTAAATGTTCGAATCAGACATTTCTCTCACTGATAATGGAACACTTCTCCTCTACTTTTCACCGGTCTTTCAAGAAAGTCGGGTCTATTCTGAAGATGGACATACCACATTTGGGATTTATTAAAGGAAATGTCACTGGTAATACTTTGTTAGTGGATAAAGAATAAATGAACAACAACAGATATAATGAGAAGCTACAACACATTGTTGCACGTGAATGAATTATCCAAATGCTAACAGCGACTACTTTTGAATCGGCGTTTTGCTAACTGTAATGATTTACCTATTTGTCACCTTTGTCTCAACTTCTTTTGGTTAATCGTCATGTTATAAGTTATCTATAGAAAACAAATAGTATTGTCTACAGAACACTTCGTGTGAATTAATTGCACAATGTTTATAGCCAGAAGACATGTGCCCCAGCATGGAGATAACAGATAGTTATATATATATACATATCTATATATATGTATATGAGCTTGTCTCAAAAGGTGATACCTCTTCTTTTTTTTATCCATTGCAATGAGAAAAGGAAACACTGAAAACACAATGACATTTACTTCAAATCAATATGTATTCTATTGGGATTATGAAACACCATGTAAAAAACGAATCAGTTTATCCTGAGCAAATGCATAAGTAGATAGTATGTTGATCGTTACAATGAACAAAGTTTTGTCCCATATTGCTTAGTATTTTTTTAGACAGTCTCATATATATAGATAGATATAATACATATATATATAATGTTGCATATTTGAATATGCCATCATTATTATTACCAATGAGTTTTGCTACCTGCTTAGTTCTTTAAGTCGCCCCTATCCGCAATTGGCGCCCCTGTTGGCGAAGCCACTAATCCAGTACGCTAGGGGGCACCACCATTAATGGACCCCCCCCCCCCTCCCACCCCACCTCCCCATATACATAACCAGATTAGTGAATTAACCATTTACAACAAAAACAACAATAAAACTACCAATTCTTAATTTAAATGTAGTGACCTACAGTTGTACTTATGTAAATAAAACAGCAACCACACCTCGGTACTCTTAATCTTATCAACTGATAAGGTGCTGTTATCATTCGTCCTGAAAGGTGCTTTGTGAAACTTGCCAAATCCTTCCCCATGTTCCTACATAACTAGGATACGAATCCAATCGCCGGTGTACGGCCCGCTGACCAGTCTTGTCCGAACCCATCAGGCCGCCTGCACCGTGGCATGCTCCCCTGTCACTACCAATGGTCGCGCCCCAGCGTGTGACTGCCGACATCTGTGCCACTGTTTTTGATGGTGGCATATCCGCTGAAGAATATGATACTCCCCATGGCCTTTCAGGGAACTCTGAGGTATAGGACCCTCTGATAGCGGTGCTCGGGAAGTGTGTGTGTGTGTGTGGGGAGGGGTGTACCGGTACCATTTTATATGGGTTGTCCTGGGTTTCTTGGTTGATGGCGTCAATGATTGTGTGTAATCAAAAACTGCTACACTGATGTGGATTGGGCGGGTAGCACGACCTCATTCCCCACAAACACACTGAGTTGTTCATTCTGACGCGTTCTTAGCCATAGCCATAAATGGTGTTCTAATAGGATTTCTGCCAGACAATAACCAGTAGCGACCTAGGCCTGGTTCAAGACATATCTGATATCACTTTTAAAAACTGCTACACTGATGTGGATTGGGCGGGTAGCATGCCCTCATTCCCCACAAACACACTGAGTTGTTCATTCTGACGCGTTCTTAGCCATAGCCATAAATGGTGTTCTAATAGGATTTGTGCCAGACAATAACCAGAAGCGACCTAGGCCTGGTTCAAGACATATCTGATATCACTTTTAAAAACTGCTACACTGATGTGGATTGGGCGGGTAGCACGCCCTCATTCCCCACAAACACACTGAGTTGTTCATTCTGACGCGTTCTTAGCCATAGCCATAAATGGTGTTCTAATAGGATTTGTGCCAGACAATAACCAGAAGCGACCTAGGCCTGGTTCAAGACATATCTGATATCACTTTTAAAAACTGCTACACTGATGTGGATTGGGCGGGCAGCACGCCCTCATTCCCTACACACACCCACTGAGTGGTTCATTCTGACGCGTTCTTAGCCATAGCCATAGATCGTGTTCTAATAGGATTTCTGCCAGATAATAACCAGTAGCGACCTGGGTCTGGTTCAAGACATATCTGATATCACTTTTATCAGCTCTCTATACGAAATAAAAGATCTGGTTTTTTTTTTGTGTTGGCTTGTGGACGTATGTTTTATTCTGGGAGGTGGGGATCACTAGGGGGTCTTTTCTTGTATGTTAGTTGATTATATGGGGGAAATTTCAATCGCGGACAATTGGTCTTCCCTCATTCAACGGCTCATTACCGTATCCTAATAATGCCAAACGTCAGGCTAGGTAGCGACAAGTATAAACTGTTAAGTCATCGAGTGGTATTATTTATATCATCCAATCAAGGACAATCACCAACAATGTCACATTAACTTTAGATCAAGAAATTCTCCGGCTGGACACATGAAAGGACCTAGTAATAATTTACTTCAAGTAAGATGTTAATGGGTAAACGTGAAGACAGCAGTTTGAGACTGCATGTGAGCACTCTCTTGAGACACACTAATCTGATTGGATGCATCTCAGTGGATGTTCAGGTCGCTCGGATGTGATAAGTATATATGCCAAGGATGTAGAACTATCAATTAAATACATAATTCAGTATAACCCCGTTAAACCAAACTTGAAGGGTCCTAGAAATTTGCTTGGATTAACCAATCATTGGTTTAACCAAGCTTTGGCTTCAACTTTGACTTGGCTTTGGCAAAAATACGGGTGCATTATGAATGTAATATACAGTGTATGAGGTCACTTTGATTATTGTTATTTATGTATACACAATATAACCCCGCTAAACCAAGCTCAGTTAAACCAAACAATCGGTTAATCCAAACTATTTTCGGGGGCCCGGCAAAATACTACCATTTATCATATAAAAAAAGTCTCAGATGACCTTATAACCACATGAAAGTTTGGTTTAGCCGCACCGGAATGTCCTGGGGCCCGACAATTTTGTTTGGATCAACCGATACTTTGGATTAGCCGACTTTGGTTTAACCAACTTTTTTATATGATAAAAGGTAGTATTTTGCCGGGCCACCGAAAAAGTTTGGAACATGCACAAAACTAGGAATGGATGCCGCCGGACTGACGTCTACGGTTCTTGTCGGGTTTGAGTTTGTTTCATCCATTGGCTATCCGTTCATGTCAGTTTCATGTCCGTTTCATGTCTGTTTCATGTCCATTTCATGTCCGTTTTATGTCTGTTTCATGTCCGTTTCATGTCCGTTCCATGTCCGTTCGTCCAGTGGCCATTGACTCGATAGCACAACATTTTGACACATTTTGATACTTATCACCTCCGGACTAGACAATTCTGTCCATTGATCAATCCAGTGAGGTGGGACAGCCGCTTTACAGATTTACGCATATACAGATGACGCATATCACATATCGGATATCGCACTATGCGTTAAAGCTTCATAGTCCGATGTATCACACGCTTTCCTAAGCCAAAATACTTAGTTAGATTTGATCCTGTATTTCTAAATAAATCATTATGCACCCATTAAACATGTATATATCAAAGTTGTGTTCCTGTACTATCAGGCTATGGTCGAAAATGAATAATAAAACCAAATTTATTATGTTCGGAATTTCAGTGTAGAGACAACAATTATTTCGAATCTCCAAAGTTAACCATTTAAAATATATATTTGAAAAAACGTAGTTCAAACTTTAGTGTACACTCTATTGATTAACTTAATGTATATATATATAATATATATATAATATTATATATATATATATGTAATCAACTATGGCAGAAACTCACATCTACTGCAACTTTAAATGGAATCTTTAATGAAAACTTGCGATCCCCGATGGTTGGAGTGTGCACACAGATTATATGGTATAGTGTGAGACTCCCCCCCAACCCCACCCCAACCGCTACCGCCACCCACCCTCACCCAACCCCCACCCCCAAAAGTCTTGCTGAGGCGATTTGAATGGCGCCTGATTGTCACACGATGCGCATCCACCTGTCCAATCAGCGGGAGGAGCCAGCTTAGTGTGCTGAGTGTAATTGGCCTGGTAAATAGGGGTCGGGTGACGCCGGTACCAGAAGCGACAGAGACCTCTAGCGGCGAGTCGGCGAGTCGCTGATAGCCCGTCATGTCCTTTATTATCGCCCCTCACCAACACGTCTTCATGAAAAGCGCATAAAGTGGGATGAGGGGAGGCAACGGCAAGCGCTGATGCAGTTGTGGCATGGCATGGTTTCCTCGGCCTCTTCACTCCTCCTCCCCCCTCACTCACCCACCCACCCCCAAGCTCTCTCTCCCTTCCGCTGCTTGCACAAGACTCCGGCCTAGGATGGAGTGGGGTGTGGGCGTGAAGGGAGGGGTATGATGAGGTTGTCCTATAACGGCATGAGGTTGGTGTGTTCTTAGACCTTAAGCCCTGGTCACAAACACGTTAGTGAATGTAGTTGAATATAGGATAGATTAACGTGGGTGAAATGTGCTATCACTATGCTAAACTACGTTAAGGTATGGCAGGTTTTGGTTGATCACGCACCTAATAGTACAGATAAATACATTATGGTATGGACTCTGGTACGTTACTGTACAGATCCCGGTATGTCCAACTACATTCAACTATGTTCAACTATGTTCAACTACATTACCCTCCACTACGTTCAACTATGTTCAACTTCGTCTACTAACGGCTATGTGACCATGGCAGAACGGCCAAGGTTTTGTGTGGGTCAAAGTATGCTAGAGTATGCTAGAGTATGCTAGTGTATGCTAGAGTACAGTTAGAAGTATGCTAGAGTATGCTAGAGTATGCTAAACTATACTAGAGTATGCTAGAGTACGTTATCATCACAGAGGCTACGTCTGCCCCAAACGTACCTCTCTTTTGAACATGCCCAAAGCTTAAATCGGAACTCACGGTCCACACACATTCTTATCATGTTCTCATCATGCAGAAGTATGGATGCCGGTACATTCAACTACGTTCAACTAAGTTCAACTATGTTCAACTATGTTCAACTAGGTTAGCCTCCACTACGTTCAACTATGTTACCTAACGTGTATGTGACCGGGCCTTAAGATCTAAAATGACTCATTCCCAAACCCTGCTTAAAATCGGACCATCCGAACAGGTCTGGAGGCGGTAGTGACCAGACACAGCTGGTCCCACTCACAGGTGGCACCATGGTGGCAGATGCAGGAACTAACTTCTATGACAGTAGGATAGTAGGGAATAACTAATATATAGAAGAGAACTGATAAGTGGTAGTGTCCTTGTTTTTATTCCCATAATAGATTATAGAGCACATATATACACACATGTGTGTATATATGTCGCCATATATATCGATATATAAACATATATACACCTATATATATATATGTGTGTAGTATATGAACCTGCATGTTGTGCGTGTGATGACAATGGGAAATATTGTGCTTAGAGCAGGAATCGAACCCACATCTCTTGCATTCCGGGCCAGTGTGCTAACCATAACACCACTCTACCCATGCATACCTGTCTATGCGTATCCCTGCCTGAGAGATCATCCCCCTGGAATTATAAATCTTTTAAATGGTCATTTCTTGCTTACAATTACATACACAGGGTAGGTTCAACATCCATACAGTGCATACCTTGAACATGTGTTATTGGGTTGATGAAAATGGGAAATATTGCGTTGAGAGCGGGAATTGAACCTACATCTCTTTCATTATCGGCCAGTGTGCTAACCATTACACCACATAGACTCCCTGATGTCACTACCTGTCTATGCGGCTCCTTGCCTGAGAGGCCAGTGCAGACATACATAACAAAGGTAACAGTATGTTCGAGTATTTCCTATTTCGCCGAACCTGGTATTCGGCGAACCACATATCTGGCGTCACCTATATTCCAGTTCCTGTACTAGTAGTAATTCGCGAGCTATATTCATAGATATATATATATACATATATATGTGATAGCACACGGTCTTCCACACTGCCACACACTCACGGAAGAACGCCAAGATTGAGTAACAGTACGCTTCAACTGGTTTATTACAAAACCTATCCGCTCTCCACGGCGACAACAGTCAACTGACCCACCCCCTAACTCGC
>JASIRB010002541.1:0-59065 GCA_030323885.1 Branchipolynoe longqiensis | reverse complement strand
ACATACACCCACAGACATATACAGACCACATACATATACAGACCACAGACACCAACATACACCAACAGACATGTACAGACCACATACATATACAGACCACAGACACCAACATACACCAACAGACATGTACAGACCACATACATATACAGACCACAGACACCAACATACACCAACAGACATGTACAGACCACATACATATACAGACCACAGACACCAACATACACCAACAGACATGTACAGACCACATACATATACAGACCACAGACACCAACATACACCAACAGACATGTACAGACCACATACATATACAGACCACAGACACCAACATACACCAACAGACATGTACAGACCACATACATATACAGACCACAGACACCAACATACACCAACAGACATGTACAGACCACATACATATACAGACCACAGACACCCACAAACACCCACACACACAGACACCCACATACACCGTCAAACCCACAGACAGCCACAGACACACAGACACACAGAGACATACAGACCACAGACACCCACAGACACCCACATACATATTCAGACCACAGACACCAACAGACAACCACACACACAGACACCCACATACACTGCCACACCCAGACAGCCACAGACAGCCACAGACACCCACACACACCTAGACACACAGACACCCACAGACATACACAGACACACACAGACACACACATACACTCACCTCGCCTTGCGGCACTACACACCAAACACCTCCCATTCCTCCAAAAGCCACGCCCCCTGGCGCCCCCTGGTGGGAAAAAGATCCATCTCGAAGCCACCTCACGCCGCCACAGGTCAGCACCAGTCATTTCCCCGATTCGGGATGCTGACCCCTGAATGAACCAGCGCCTGAGCAGCTCATCCAAAGGAACAGCTGCCCCACATAGAGACTCGACTACACCAGCCAGCTGGCTGGGGAGGGCAGCCCCGGATCCGGTCTATAAAGTATGGACGACCAATCACACAGTCCGATACACATACTGGACACAAATCAAACATGGCGCATTAATAATGAATCGGGGTGAGTGGGGAATTCGAATTTTCTAGAAAGTGGATTGCAACGAGAAGGCGGGAAGTATTTAGGTGTGTTTGAGAAGTTGGGGGGGGGGGGGGGGGGGAAGCTTGAATTTATTTGTGATTTCTTTTGGGGTGTTTTTTTTTCGATCGAAAACTTCATTTAAGTTTTCCTTTTTGGAAACACTTGGTAAAGGTACACATGAAGAGTTCAGGCGCAAAACTACGTAAACGCCAATACAAAAATAGAGATAAACATTGGAATCAAACCTTCAACAACAACAAAATTGTATTCCTACTTCTTTATTCATTGCTCCATAAACATACAATCATATGACAACTGCAAGTAGTGAGAATTACAATTATTTTCAGGTTAAAATCTTATATTTAAACTACTTTTTTTTTACTGGCTTTTACATGGTTTTGCACCTGAACTCTTCACATACAGATAGACCCCGAGTACATACTGAGCTGGGGTGGAGGAGCAGGAGGGCGGTGGAGGGAGGCAAGAGAGAAGATCGAGGAAGGAGGAAGGAGAAGGGCGGAAGGAGAGGAAGGACGGAGGGGGAGGGGGGGTAGAGGGGGAGGAGGGAGGAAGGAAGAAGGAAGGAGAGAGGATGGAGGGGATGGACGAAAGAGGAGAAGGGGCGAGGGAAAGAAGGAGGGTGGAGGGAGAAGGAATGAGAGAGAATGGACGAGGGAGGAGGGGAGAAGGGAGGGGATGGAGAAGGAAGGAGAGAGGAGAGGAGGGAAAATGGAGAGGGGAGGAGGGGAGGAGGGGATTGGAGGAGGGAGGAGGAGGAGGGAGGACGGAGGAAGGGAGGAGGGAGGAGGGAGGGCGGAGGGAGGGGGAAGGGGAGGGATGAGAGAGAATGGACGAGGGATGAGGAGAGGAGAGGGATGGTGAAGGGATGGACGAGGGAGGAGGGGCAAGGGAAGAGAAGAGGAGGAGGGCGGAGGGGGAGGGCGGAGGGAGGAGGGAGGAGGGGAGGAGGGAGGAGGGAGGAGGGAGGAGGGGAGGAGGAGGTGGAGGAGGGGGAGGAGGGAGGAGGGAGGAGGGGGGAGGAGGGAGGAGGAGGGAGGAGGGGTAGGAGGGAGGAGGGGGAGGGAGGAGGGAGGATGGCGGAGGGAGGAGGGGGGAGGGAGGAGGGAGGAGGGCGGAGGGAGGAGGGCGGAGGGGGGGAGAGGAGGAGGAGGGAGGAGGGAGGAGGGAGGAGGGAGGAGGGAGGACGGAGGAGGGAGGAGGGAGGAGGACGGGAGGAGGACGGAGGGAGGAGGGAGGAGGGAGGAGGGAGGAGGGGGGAGGGAGGAGGGAGGAGGGAAGAAGTAAGTGGATGGGGTATCAGCGGGTATCAGGGGTTATCTATGCGCCATTGCGCATGCTCGCCCGCCACGCTCAACCTAATGGTCTGTTTTGACAAGAGTATTTTCTGGTGGCTGGTCAAAAGACACGCCGCTATGTGAGCTAGTGAGCACCTGGGAACGCGAGCCCGACACGTGTAGCCAGAGCCGCCCTGAGCAGTTCCGAATAGCTTCTCCGGTAGCCCAGAAAGAGGCACCGGGGCTACTCCTGTCGAGGGCGGGCGTTAGTCTTAAATGGACCAGTGTAGGAGGAGACCGGACCGCTGGCAACCTTAGCAGAAGGACTGCATAAACCTAGCGTTGTCTGTGCCCCCTCCCCCCGCCGCCCTCTAACCCCTCACCATTAAAACTGGTGGGTCATAAGGGGAGTGGGTTGGGGAGGGGGTGGGGAAGGGAGCAGAGAGTGGTGGAAGGGGAGGGGGCAGAGAGTGGGTAGGGGAGGGGCAGAGAGTGGGGTAGGGGGAGGGGGCAGGGGGGAGGGGGAGGATGAGCAGAGATTGGGGAGGGGTGATGAGGTAGGGGCGGGCGAGAGGGAGAGGAGGGAGGGAGAGGAGGGAGGAAGAGGAGGGAGGAAGAGGAGGGAGGGAGAGGGGGAGGGAGAAGAGGGAGGGAGAGGAGAAAGGGTAGCGGAGGAGAGAGTAGGGAAGAGGAAGACGGGTCTGGCTTGTGTTGTACGCAAATGAGGCACAGTTTAATGACAAACACACATATCACGACGGGTAAGTAGTCTTTGAGAGCAGCACTGCTGCATAGGCTCACGAAGCAAACGCGGCGATAAGCAAACAGTCAGGTAGAACAGTACGCAAGCCACCCTAGAGAGATAGAGGGGGTGGCAGAAGCAGAGGCAGAGGTCGATGCAGATGCAGAGGCATGGGCAGGGGCAGAACCAGAGGCAGAGGCATGGGCAGGGGCAGAGGCAGAGCCAGAGGTAGAGAGCGAAAGAGAGAGACAGAGAGAGAGACAGAGAGAGAAACAGAGAGAAAGAGAGAAAGAGAGAAAATTAGAAAGAGAGAGCGAAAGAGAAAGACAATGAGAAAGAATTAAACTTAAAAGAAAGAAAGAAAGAAAGAAAGAAAGGGGAAGTCCTTTTTTAATAGATTAGAGAAAATGAACGAGAAAGAGATAGAATGAAAAGGTGGGAAAGATACACAAAGAGAAAGACAGGGAGTGGGAGAGGAGAGTGCAGGGAGTTGAAGAGTGGGGAGAAGAGGGGGGGGGGCGGAGGGAAGGAAGCGACAGAGAGGGAAACAACAACAAAAACACACACACCACATACTGCACACAAGCAAACAGTAGGATCTATTTGACCCGGCAGAGCTGGCTAGCCAACTAACCGGGATAGCCGGCTAAGTAACGTCGGCTTTGTCCGTGAAAGGACTTTTGTTGTGTGGACTTAGCGGCGAGTGGCGTGTTACTGTTAGCTCGGAGCCCCGGCTCCCAGTGTTTTATTGCGCTTTTAACGGGGCGCTTTAGGAGCTGGGCGGCTCGGACACTTGGCCCGACCCTTACATCAGGTGCGCTCCCCTCCCCTCCTCCCCTCCCCCACCCCTCCTCCCCTCCCCCACCCACCCCCCACATTCGCCTGCTCTCCACTTGTGACATTTACAGTCGTTGACCAAAGCTCGGGTGGAGATCAAGGGAGCTGTCGCTCGTTGGCGGACTGCCTCCTGAGGGGCCGCCGTTATCACCACATACGCCACACGCCCGTCACACGCCCGCAGCCCTTGGCCGGTCCCGGGACACCCTCTCCCCCACCCCGGTCGGTCCCTGCCTTCGATCAGCCTCCCCCTCGTCCTTCCACCCGCCTCCTCTTCCCTCCTCTTCCCTTCTCTTCCCTTCTCTTCCCTCTTACCCCCTACTCCTCCTCGTCCCACTGTTCAACCCTCTCCCCTGCTCCCTCCCTCCTCCTCGACCCACCTTCTCCCCCTCCCTCCTCCTCTTCCCTGCTCCTCCCCCTCCTCTTCCTTCCTTCCTCCTCATTACTCCTCCTCACTCCTCCTCCCTAGTCCTCCACGTCCCAATGTTTTATCCTTCCCTCCTCTTCCCCTCCCCCTCCTGCCCCTCCTTCATATCTCCTTCTTTCCCATCCCAACATCATTCCCATCGCCTCTCCTTTCCCCTTTTCCCTAGTTTTTCCTCTTCCTATCTTCTCCTTCCTACCCCATACTCCTGCCCCTGCACCTCATCTTCCCCCCCCCCTCTTACATCACTCCCCTTCCTCTTCCTTCCATATTCATCCTCCTCTTCTCCCTTTCCTCTAAAACCAGTAAAACCGACCTCATATCACCTCACTGTACCTCAAAGACAGCCCAGTTCACACTAACAAAACCCCACACCCAACTAAATACCTTATTAGCCTAAAAACGCACACACAAAACAACTAAAGTCACTCTTCCAGACGCTCTGCTCCCTAAGCAAACTACACGACATTTGTGCAATATCCGCGCTATAGCTCAACTTGCTGCAGAATTAAGTTGCCTTGGAAATCTTTTTAAAGAATCACCTCCTGCCAGGCATACTTAGCTTAGCTTTTGGGGGGTTCGTAACCTTACGACGGTTACCGGCTGCAAAACTGCAGCAATATAGAAAGGCCACAATAAATCGGTCCAATCTTTGGTTGAAGATTAATCTTCAGGTGGGATGGTTGTAGAAGCTGGGGATGTCTTTACAACATTCAAAATGATGAATTGTTGTGGCGGCCCTGAATCCGGCGGTAGCAGAGCACTCGTATCCAGCAACAGCAGCAAGGCTTCAGGAGGAAGGGACGGGTAAAGGTGGGTATAGCAGGTTCCAGCAAGAACAAGAAAGCAACAGAAATGATAAGGTACAGGGCCCCCACCAAAGCAAACAACTCCCTTGATCAGGGGGAGAAGTAAGCCCGGGAGAAAAATAAAAGGGTAGAGAATAGGACAGAGAAATGAGGAGAGTTGAGTCAAAGGACTGTGTCTCTTTGCTCTATGGTTACCAGCTGGTGAGGCTAAGGCACGGACAGAGTAAGAGTAGAAAGTGAAATGCTGGCGGGCTCCCCCTCCTGGAACTCTTTTCAGACATTATCAAGGAGGGGCAAGGCCAGCAGAGAGGAGATAGAGAGAGGTGTGGATGAAGTGTGGTCTGGATAGCAAGTTGCCGAGCATACATCAGACCCTAGCTTCCTCTACCCCTCCCCCCACACACACACATCTGCCTACCTCGTGCATCCACATTATATAGCACCTTATATACCCAACCCAGAACCAGCTCGCCGCCATGTCAACTTGCCATACCTGCCCTTCCACCCTGCTTCTTCTCTTCACTTCACTTCACTTTCCCCGTAACCCAGATGGATCATTGGAGCACCACCAATGACTTTCTAACCCGCACTCTCTACATTTAATATCTTTGTTCTCAACCGCCCTCTGGGAGTGGGAGTCGGCAAACTCCAGTCCTGTCCACTCTTTGATGTTGTCTTCTCACCATCGTCTCTCTACCTCTTCTTCTCCCACCTCTTACCGTACCTTCGAAGATGGTCTTCAAAGGGCCAGGTGATCTGATAGTGATACAAATGATAGTGAGACATGGCCATACCACTACAGCTGTCACAGACTGCCAGACTCTAAGCACAGAGACTTGTTTTACACAATTTGCGCTAATCACTCTACTAAGCCAAGGTTCACAGGAATATCACCCTCCCACTGCTGCCCTATAATCCCATCAGCTCCCCCCCCCCCCATATCTCCCCACACCCCTTATTGAATCCACATATACTACGCAGCCAAGACTCCGCATCACAACCAACAATACCACATGACCGGATACGATTGCCAAATGGGTAGAGCGCAGGCTGCCCATGCAGAAGCTCCGAGGCTTCCGAATCACAGCTGAGTAAAACCAATGACTCACAAAATTGATACTTGTCTCTTCTAGTTTGGTGCTATCTAGCCTGGTGCTCAGCATTACTAGGATTGGGTAAGGACTGGTTAGTTGAGTATCAGACTGAGTGGGACATGGTGCTAGCATCCAGGTCTCCCAGTGGGACAACACTATAAATTCACCATGAATACGCACTGTCACAAGTCGGTGCCCGTGATATGACCTTAGATGTTGCCCATGATATGACCTTAACTGTTGTTAGGACGTAAACCTCAAACAAAGAAACGCCGACAACACAGTTTTGCCGTCTCACGTCATCAGCATCCACCAAATGGCCAAATGACACACCATACACATGCAGACAGACGCCCACGTGACCAGAGGGGGCCTACATTTGTCCCATAAGGCGCGGCCATCTTGGAAGATAAGTATAAGCAGGCCGTGTGTGCCCATAGACTATAATATAACCCACCCTCCCACCCACAACACCACCCCTCCTACCCACCCGTCGGTGCGCCGAATGGTGCGCATGCGCAGATCTATGTTTGTTAGGCGTGTACCCGGGCCCCCGTCGCCAGTAGCTCATGTGAAGCCATTCTGTCTTTACGACCGAAAAGTCAGGAAGGAAGCCATGTGGCTTAATGGTAAGGGGAGCGGCAAAGTGTGGCTTCGCCGTTTCCGGGCTATATTTATCACGCGGGGTATGGACGTGGTGCACGCTTTTTCAGTGCCCAGATCCAGTTACTTTTCCCGCTGGGGCAGTATATATATATATATATATATACTCCAGGCATATGTTATAATGCAGAAGGGATTATGGGGATATTATCTGAACAAATCTATTGCTGTTTGGGTGCATGCAGTCTGGAAGGGTCTAGAATGATCTGGTGGCTGTTGCTAGAGCAGCCTGGTGGCCAGGTGGGGTGCAGTGAGGTAGGAAGCAAGTTTGTTTGCGACATCACATGACCACCAGCGGCTGGTTATTTGGCCCGGATTTTACCGGGCTATATTTATCATGCGGGGTATGGACGTGGTGCACGCTTTTTCAGTGCCCAGATCCAGTTACTTTTCCCGCTGGGGCAGTATATATATATATATATATATATATATATATATATATATATATATATATACTCCAGGCATATGTTATAATGCAGAAGGGATTATAGGGATATTATGGGAACAAATCTATTGCTGTTTGGGTGCATGCGGTCTGGAAGGGTCTAGAATGATCTGGTGGCTGTTGCTAGAGCAGCCTGGTGGCCAGGTGGGGTGCAGTGAGGTAGGAAGCAAGTTTGTTTGCGACATCACATGACCACCAGCGGCTGGTTATTTGGCCCGGATTTTACCGCGTTAATGATTATGACGTTACCAATATTTAATGGAGCTGTTTTCAGTGTTATTTTGAGTTGATTTCATGTGTCGCTCTTGATTAACTAGATACTGGTACCGGTAAATGGGATTCAAGCTGACATTATTTTCAGCTTAGGCCAGTTTGGATGAGTAGCAATCACAGGAATGGTAGAGAAGATAGTCCATGTCTAGTATCAATTTAAATATTCAGAGAAAATAGTCCATGTCTAGTTTCAATTTAAATATTCAGAGACGATAGTTTGTCTAGTTTCAATTGATATATTCAATAAAAAATAAATTCATGTCTAATTTCAATTTAAATCTTCAATAAAAAATAGATGATTATACATTTGGTATTCGGAAGTAATAATAAACATAATGTTCTGGTGGTGTAATAAATAATTAACACCGTCTTTCTGTCATCAAGATTGTAGGACTTATCTCTCACCTATCATGATAGGTGTGTCCCGTAACAGTTAAGCGCTGGTCACATACACATTAGTGAACGTAGGTGAACGTAGGTGAACGTAGGATAGATTAACATGGGTCAAACGTGGTGTAAGTATGCTACACTATGGTGAAAAACGCTACGGCATGGCAGGTTTTGGTATGGATAAATACGTTATGGCACAGATGCCGTTACGTTCAACTACATTCAACTATGTTCAACTAATTTCAACTACGTTCAACCTATGGTAGCTTCCACTATGTTCAACTACGTTCAACTACGTCCAAGTACGCGAGAGTATGCTAGAGTATTCTAGAGTATGCTAGGGTTTGCTAGAGTACATTAAGAGTATGGAGACTTTGACACAGTATGTTAGCCTCTAACATTGCGCTCTTTTGAACATGTCCAAAGATTAAATCGGAGCTCACGGCCCACCCACTTATTACCAAGTTAGCATGACGGAGATGTATGGATGCTGGTACGTTCATCTACGTTCAACTATGCTCAACTACGTTCAATTACATTCAACTACCTTCAACTAGGTTAGCCTCCACTACGTTCAACTACGTCCACTAACGTGTATGTGACCAGGCTTTCAGAGTGACAACAATGTTACGCCATACGTATACATAGACTACCCATGCTCATCATCATCATCATGCTGTCGGTCGGAATGCGACAAAGACTGCTTTTATTTCTTAACCGCCGCTATTTCGTGTGGTTGGGCATTTCATAAAAGCTGCTTGCAAAGTGTTGAAGTGCTGCTGGCTTTTGCAAGTTACTAACAGCACTCTCTCGGGGAGCAAATAGAGGTCTCACACGGCAAGAACATGTCAAGACAGACGCAAATTATTTGTCCCTGCAGTAGCTGGCCTGGAGATGTTGGGAGTTCCCTTCATAACCACCCTTAATGCTGCCATGGAAGCATGGTTTTCTGTTAGGGTTTGCTCCCTTAGCCTTTGGTTCTATCAAGAACCTATACCACAAGGCAGTGGTTTATAACTTTGCAAGGCAGGGGCGTCAAACTCCCTGAGGTATTTTAGCAGATAGGTACTGCATTACCCGCATATCCAAAGTAGTAAAACATTGTCTATTACACCCAATATCAGCTAAATCAGACAAAAGCTGAGTTAGGAATAGGAGAGTAACTGTCCGTGTCGGATATAGAGGACCTATTTTTACAGACTGCTAAATAATTCTATGAAATATATGTTTGATATAGCTATATGATTTTTACAGGTTTTTGTCATTTTGTTGTTGTGTACCATGTACAGCATATATGATATAGCGTATATATTCCCAATGGAAGATACATATACAATATTAACCACTATCATCGATGAACTCAGACATTTGCAAACTGGGGACATATGGCATATTTCCTCCAATAGCAGTAACAATTGTTATTTAATAGGTACTTTCTGGGGAAGAGCTTATTCAGCTGAGGAGTTTATCATCTTTTACTGAATAAAATAATGTGCATTGAAAGCTATTTATTCATCTATTAATTAACTGTATAAATTACACACATTTAAGATGTCCAAGTTGGTGTCAATCTAAAGGAACATTATGTTGTCTCTATCTGATATGGTGTTTGTTGAGAGTAAAAGGCTGGGGGGAGGGCAGGGTTATATGAGGGAATGTTTTTTTCCATCTTTTTCCCCCCATGTAGAGAGAATAACCAGGAGGGTCAGCATATTCAACTGAGGTGTAAATAGAGGAGTGCGAGGGAGAAGGGGGGGGGGGGAGAAGGGAGGGAAAGGGTGGGGGGGGGGAAGAAAGCTAGACGAAACTAAACTGTGAGGACAGTTTCAGCGGAAGAAAGAAAGCAAACAGACAGAAAGAAAGAAAGAAAGCAAGAAATAAATAAAGAAAGAAAGAGACTACTCTGGAAATTGGCGCAAATTTGACGCAACTTGTTTATTATACATTGACACAAGCAGGATCCGAAAACAGATGATGTCCGACAGGGTGAGTAAAGAGGGTGATGATTTAAGAGTCAGGCCTGCACTAGGGGCGTCCTCCCAGATGGAGTTTGGGCGGATGGATGGGAGGTGGAAGGGTGGGAGGACGGGGGGTGGGTGGGGGGGGGGGTGGATGCGCATACGTGCACACCAGGGGAGGGGGGGCGGGAGGGGAACAGCTGAAATAATCCTTTAGGTTCAACTAACAATTTATCTACCAAAGAGATCCTCAAGACATTATGCTCGGTGTACACTGTCAATGAGGCTACACAACCCCGGATTTTTTTTGTATTCTTATTCTTATTAATATTATCATAGTTATTCAAATTTTTCTTCTTCTTATTATTACTCTTCTTCTTCTTATTATTATTAATCTTCTTATTCTTATTATCATTATTATTATTTTGGGCAATAAGGGAAATAGTTGACCAACTCAGTTGTGAGCAACAATCGCGTATTGATAAAACCAAGGGCGTGCCTTAAAACATGATTTTTGTTTCCCCCCACCATTAATGCTTTTAATCTGAAAAGCCATCCCACACCGATAATTGCATTGTCATAGCATACACACACACCCGAACTGCAATCAATGTGTAATGATTGCACCAGTATATGACTCTAAAGTGAGTACGGTGGGATGAAACCTGGTCGAATGTTTCGGTTTAGAAAATGTTATGCTTTCCATCCAGCGTTCGAAATAAGGCATGTCCGCTTGTCCCTTGCCTTATCGCACTCGGCTCAATCAAAAATAAATTCATGTCTAATTTCAATTTAAATATTCAATCAAAAATAAATGATTATAGATTTGGAATTCGGAAGTAATAATAAAAATAATGTTATGGTGGTGTAATAAATATGGCTCGAGCTTTTCCATTGGTCAAATGACCATTTTGTGCTGAACATCATATTTAAAGTTAACCAAGTACATATAATACTGAGCATTTATATAACAATACTTGGACAATAGAATGAATTTACCATTAAAGAGTTTAGGAATGAATAATAATCATGAGAATCAAATGCATAAAATGTCGAAAAGGGAAAATTCAGGTGGTTGACTAAAAAGAAATCACACTGGAATTGTCCTATATACAAGTGAAAATTGATTATTTCTATCACTGCAATTGGACTGTGCCGCTTGAAATGGGAGGCGATTTGTTAGTGCGCCTGAAGGCGCGCGCCGCGGGGCGCCCGGTCCATTCGGCGCGCCGCGGGCCGCGGGCCGCGCGCCGCGGGCCGCATCACGGCCGCTCCCAGGGGAGGCGCCGCCAGGTGCGGCGAGGTGCGATCCTGGCGGCTCGAGTCCGAGATCGGCTTACCGGGATCAAACCCTCCCCCTCCCCGGGACACCATTAAGACGCGCCCCGGGACTCCGCGGGGATTAGACGAGGGAACAGCCCCGGCCCCGGCTCCAGCCCCGTCTCCCGCCCTGGCCCCGGCTTCGACTCCGCCCCGGACCCGCCGCCGCCCCGGCCACGCCCTGCCCCGTGACCAGTCCGGCACCCCCATCCCCACCCGCCTCAGCGCTTCAATCCCCTCACCCCCATCCTGGCTCTGGCTCCGGTGTAGCAGGAAATCGCAAACCCTGTAAATCGCAAACCCCCACTTGTGATTTCCTAGGAAATCGCAAACCCCCATGCCATATATGGGCATGGGGGGTTTGCGATTTCCTAGGAAATCACATATCCCCCCTGGAGATCGCAAACCCCCCATGTTAATGATACAGATAGCTGAAATTTCACTTATGGCGATTTGTTTACTTTACATTCGTCGATTCGAAAATATTAACATCGCCGCCGTTGCGGCGGCAGCGTTCATCTCGCTTCAATTTTAGGGTTAATTTAATAAAATTTCACTTATTGCGTATGTAATTCTGTTAAATATGATAGCATTTGAATAGATTTGGGCTTAATATATTGCCACCGATGCGACGGCGGCGGCGGCGATGTTTAGTTGACGTTCGACAGTATGGATATCGACATCGAAGCGGCGGTGGTGGCGGTAGGCCTATAGCTGCCCTGCTTGTGGTGATAAATGTTACAAAGCAGGGGGGGTTTGTGATTTCCTAGTAAATCGCAAACCCCGGGGTGTGCAATTTCCAGGGGTTTGCGATTTACTGCCACACCGGCACCGGCTCCTGCCCCGCCCCATTCCGGCCCCGGTCCTGGTTCCGGCCCCGGCTCTGGCCCCGCCCCATCCCGACCATACACAGCTCCGGCCCCCGTCCCAGCCCGACCCCGTCCACGGCTCCGGCCCCGGCGCCGCCACGCCCATCCTTCCTCCGCTCCCCCCGGCAGGAGGAGCGCAGTGACGAGCAGCTCGTCCTGTTGGAAGTATGTCTGCAGACGCACACGGGCGCTTCCTTCCGGAAGTGTGTGTCTGTCAGTGTGTGTGTGTGTGGGGGGGGGATGAAAGGCAAGACATCTTTCGACTGAAGCCCTTTTGGGGGACGGCGGGCGGATCGGGGATCTTGGGCCGCCATAATGAGGGCTTCAGGTAGACGCCTGGGTACGGGAGTAGGCCTCAGAGTCGGGCGGCAAAGCTTTGATACAGCCGCCGAGCAGGACTAGTAGCTTGTTACGGTGTTAACAGGGACGAGCTGTGTGTGTGTGGTAGTGCAGGGTGGGAAGTGGGAGATGAGAGTGTGGAGTTGGGGTGGAGGGTACTCTAACATCTAAGGCATGGCGCACACAAACCAACATTTTGATTGGTGGACTGTGGCCTATTTAGTATTTGATCGGTAATCCAGACCCATCTACCTACACTAGGTCTTCGTTCTAATGACATAGTTATATATACAGGTATGCGGGTATTGCAGGTATAGCAATACCTCAGGGAGTTTAATGCCCCTGCCCTGCAGAGTTGTAAACCACTGCCTTCTGGTACAGGTTCTTGACAGAACCGAAGGCTAAGGGAGCAAACCCTAAATAGAAAACCATGTCACTGTGGCAGCATTAAGGGCGGTTGATGTATAAAACTCCCAACATCTCCCATCCAGCCACTGCAGGGACAAATAGTTTTGCGCCTGTCTTGATATGTTTTTGCCAGTGTGAAACCTCTATTTGCTCCCCGAGAGAGTGCCGCTGGTAACTTGCAAAAGCCAGCAGCACTTCAACACTTTTGCAGGCAGCTTTCATGAAATGTACAACAGCACAAAACAATGGAGAGTGGCAGTCAAGTGATGAAAGCAGTTTTTGTCGCATTGCGACTGACAGCATGATGATGGTGATGATGAGTCAACGAGTCACAATGACTGGATTGTAAATATGGCTTCCATGCTTGGTACATTACCTGATTAAGCAGGGGAAATTTCAATCGCGGACAACTGGTCTTCATTCCACTGCTCATTGCCCTATCCTAGTAATGCCGAGCGCCAGGCTAGCTAGCGACAAGCATCACTTTTTAAGTTATTTGGTTAGACTCAGCCAAGGTTCAAATCCCACAGACTACCGAAATGGCAGCCGGATGCTCAAATCCTTCGGTCTTCCCATCTGGTCAATCTGTGATTTTATTTACGCCAGCTTAGAATGGATAACACCAGTGAGGATTCCCTATTGTTATTGTTATTAGTATTATTAGTATTATTGTGGTGTTCTCTGTGGCGGAGTGGTTAGAGTGTCTGACTTTTTTTCTAGGTCAGACTCCTAATCTGAAGGTCAGTGGTTCGATTCCCTGTGCCCCCCACCTCTGCCAATTTGGATTTCCACCGCTGTGTAAAACTTACAGCTTCATCAAAGGCCAGTTGCTCTCATACCATATCTATGTGGTGTGGGAGGTTAAAAATCCCTTGGGTCGGTAAATGTGTAGGCTCGGGCTTTCTATCGACAAACTGTCTAATGGTGAAAAGAAGCCTATTCAGGCTTATCCATGATAGGCAGTATAAATCTTCAACAACAAAAAACTAAAATATTATCACAAGTGTTATATCTGTTACTTCTAAGACCTAGAATGTTGTTTAATGTGGTGGTTGTGGGGTGGGGCGGCTAGTGAGGTTGTTTTTGTGTGTGTGTTTTTTTTCTTCTAAAAACAGATATTTCTCTAAGAATATCCTCTTGGTGAATTCGTTAAATTCAAATTAAATATTTTACTACCATTTCGCTCGCGTTTGCAGGATTTCCGCACTGGTCTTTCATTCATTAGAAACTAAGTACAGCACCAAGCCCACTACCACCGACAGTCCCTGCTCTAAATCGATGTGTGTCCGCCGGGCTTTAGTGACTTCCTCACACGGGCAGCTTTTCCCATCTCACCTGCTGGGACATTGGGAATAGACAACTAACCCGTTTTCCTTTTCACCTCCTGTGTGGATTGGTAGCCTCAACAAGTGGCCTCACCGTGAAGCTTGTTGGAGATCTATGAGCGTCCATTCTCGTGGTTTATGAAGTTAGGAAGTGTATTGGTTGCTTTCGGTGTTTACGCCCTCTATACTTGGACTCCTAAATTAATTACACTTTTACATGTTGTTCGTTAATCTGATCAAAATTAAGGGCCTTCATCTACACAACAGAAAACTGGAAGCCCCCACCCAAGCCCCATACCCAGTCAGTGTACTGTTGTCTTACAGTTACAGTAAATCTACTGTGGTCTTAAGTAAATCTACTTGGTATTACAGTAAATATATTGTGGTATTACAGTAGATCTACTGTGGTCTTACAGTAACTCTACTGTGATTTTACAGTAGATCTCCTGTGGTTCCACACAACATCTACTGTAGTCTTATAGTTTAGTCTACTGTGGTTCCACAGTAAGACTACAGTGGACTTATTGTAAGACAACAGTCGACTGTGGTCAACTGTGGTCTTACAGTAAGTATACCGAGTTTTAAAGTAAGTTCACTGTGATCTTACAGTAAGCATACTGTGTTATATAGTAAGTCCAATGTGGTCTTACAGTAAGTCCACTATTGTTACAGTAAGTCTACTTTGGTCTTACAGTAAGTCCACTAGTCCTGCAGTAAGTCCATTATGGTATTCCAGTAAGAATAATGTGTTTTACAGTAAGTCCACGGTGGTCTTACAGTAAGCATATTGTGATTTACAGTAAGTCCACTGTGGTCTTACAGTAATTCCACTAGTCCTGCAATAAGTCCACTAGTCCGGCAGTAAGTCCACTGTGGTCTTACTGTAAGTATACTGTGTTTTACTGTAAGTCCACTGTGGTCTTACAGTAAGCATACTGTGTTTTACTGTGATCTTACAGTGAGTCTACTCTGAAACCACAGTCAGTTTACTGTGGTTACGGTGGTTCTACAATAACCTATTATGTCTCACATTAAGTCTACTGTGGTCTCATAGGAATTCAACAGTAAGGCTACTGTGGTTCCACAGTAAGATAAGATATGTACTTATCGCACTATCGTTAATCGTGGACCGTTAGGTATATGGGGCAGTAATTTACTCACCAACATCCATTGACCTACAATGACCAATGAATGGCTCGTAAAACCTTAGCGCTTTCAGGACTCACCTAGTGAAATGCAAAGAAATATAATTAGTCAACATCAGAAACAAATGCAGTAAATATTTCATTATAATTAAGATCAGTAAGAGGATGACTTTATGCCATGCTTTGTGGTTGTAATCTTTGTGTATAGATTTGTTTTACTTGCATATCATAATAAGTATTCATAATCATAGTAAGACATTCAGAGTTCATTGTACAATTATATTGTTTTGAACCAATGACTTTTAGATCCTGCCAATAAAGAAGGAGAAGCTAAGCGGGGGGCGGGGGGACGGCGGGGGGGTGAGGGGGGAGACCCACTGCATTTTAATGTTCCAAGATTTTATAATCTATCAGACTTGTTCCGTACACATTCACTCCATTAGATGTGTTTGTTGTTTGTTTGTTGTTGTTTTACGTCCTAGCAACATCTAAGGTCATATCAGGACGGGGGGACTCCATTAGATGAAATACACATTGGTGTATGTGCACCCCCCCCCCTCCCCTCCACACACACCTTTCAGTTTCAGTATGTACTCTGAAGCTGCGACACAGCATGTTGACACATTGGGTCGCAGCTTCAGTCCTTCCTGTTAGGGACCAGTGAACGCCAACTCGGAATACCAGTATTTGGTTCATTGATGTAGAAGTAGGTACAGGCAGCGAAATTTAAAAATAGGCATTGGGTGCAATATTTGTATTACTTCTTGTAGACATTATAATTATAAGCACACATCTAAAAACAAGAAGGCTGTATCTATTATGGTTTTTGAGATAATCAATTTTAAAGATTTAATATATAAAAATGAATTTATTTTGAATTAAAAGTGGAACTTTGACCAATTATTATAAAAAGTGGAGTCATGTGAAGGTAGTTCTGCTAACGAATTTCAATTGTACACATATAAACGAATTTAATAGGTCAATTGTTAATTCAATTAGTCAAGCAGATTTTTAATGAGACAATGTCAAAAAGTGCAATTCATAACAAAAATTTCACTCTGATTTGGCCAAATAGCCATTTTCAAAGCATGGTATTTTCTTGACAAAGTACAATAAGACAGATTAAATGCTATATAGTTCAACTATTCATAACAGTGTAATAGCCTATTTTTTTCCAGACCTCGATCCACAGAGAATACAAAGATATTTGCATCCTAAAATGTGGAAAAGTGTAATAGTTTACATGTAAACAGCATCTGAAAGTGAAATATTAAAGTTTTTCAATGTTTGAAAACTCATTGCAGGTAAACAATCTCTTGCATCTTCCTCAAATTTGGCACAGCAGTAGAATGTCCATTCTCTAAGACTAATAGATATTATTTATATCAATATTATATCAAAAAATGTGTAAAATCCTGCATTTTGATTGAACATTCCAAGATAAATTGTAAGAAAATCAAGTATATCAATTTAATAAATCTTTAAATGTTCACTGTAGGTCATCTATAAATCTACCTATAAATTGACAATGCCCATCATCTGGAAGTAATACACACATGATCGTAGCAATATTTTATCAGAAATGTGAAAAAGTACATTTTGATTGCACATACAATAGAAAAGTGTCCAAAACCCCCAAAAAGTGTTTGTAATTTTTTAACATTCACTGGGTCTCACCCAATAGGTGGATTTTCTTCAATTTTTGCACACAAAACACATGGAACTAAGGCATATTAGCTATTATAATTGATGTATACATAATATTAATATGTGTTGCATATATATAAATTCGGTAGCTGATTTCAAACTAAAAAGATTAAATTGCAGAATTAATACAATCACTGTTGACAACAATTTATCCATAGAATATCTCAAAATTAATCAACATACCTGTCCAGCTGACACCCTTTGCATATATTCCTAAGATCAGCACATTTTCTTATATTGTTTGTACTTTGAATCCAACAAGAATTTGTCCTGCACAGACCACACACAGCCATTTGGTGAAAACATCTCAAAATCCCAGTGAATCACAAATTGTGCATCGATTTCGTCAATATCAACAACTGATGGCCATCGGTATGCATTTCCTAATGCACACTTTTCCATGAATGTGACAGTTCCAATGTAATACTCATCTTCATAAACAACAGCCACTGTATTGCCCTGGCATTCAAATTCAAAGCTATTATTAAACAAGCGCTTTTTTGATGGTACAGGTTTGAAATTGTCATCATCAGTGTCATTACTGTGAGATCGCTTGGATAATCCTTGTTCCAAGTTTGGAGCTTCCTCATGGTCACTAAACATTTCACCCTCTGTGTTGTTACTAATGTTAGGGCTCATGCTGTTGTTGGTGTCAGCAAGAAATGTCTTCAACTTGGTCACAAGTTCATCAATTGGTCTGGATAATGGTAACTTATGACTTGAAATACCCATCACTAACTGTTGGTAGCGAATCTCAGATTTAATAATGTCCAACACACTTGGTTTTCTCCCTTTAGTAGGAACTGTGTTCAACAAGTAGTCCACATCTTGAGGTGTCAAACATGGCCCACCATGTCCCTTAACCTCCTGTACAGCAGCCTGTTTCTTCTTCAGAGTTGCAACCTGTTTTCGTTCTTTGGCATCTCTGTTTTCCTTGAGCATTTCCGTCCTTTTTTCCATAACGTCTCTTTGCATCTGTTTATGACTCTCTCTCAGAATCGGTGCCTTCTTAGCTGACTCAATCAACAAATGCTTCTGTTCTTCATCAGACTTGTCACTCAGCCACACAGACACAGTTTTGTTCCTCTTGAGCATGTTGATTGTCGAATGATAATGGAGGGATGCATTGTGCCTTTTAAAGATACTAAAATCCAGATCTCCAAAGCAGGCTTCACCGATGAGATTGGTTAGCAAACAATGGTCCATCTTGCTTCGGCGTTCGGAATCTTAAATGTCAAAATGACAACCTCCCTCCAAAAAATTACACAGCTGCCGCATAGCCACAGTTACAAATTGTCCACAGATTTGTTCCAATGTTGACTTGACAAGCTGCCGGTGGCTATCTGGCAGAGTGAAGAGGGCACCAAATTCCTCAGTTTCTGGTAAAGCAAATTCTTCAAATAGTGGCATCATCTCTTTCTCCAGTAATGGAGTAGCATCGACAGTCCAATTCCTTAGTGCAGTCACCATCTTCTGGACATACTTGTAAAAGTCTAAGTATTTTGTCTTGCTGGCAATCAGTCTCCAGTACGGTCCAGTCACTCTAAAGTAGAGGATGCCAGTTGCAACTAATAGCTGATCAATTGTATCACTTTTGCAGTCTGCATGAACACTTTGGAGTTTCAGATTGGCACCAGGGTGGTAGTTTAAGAAGAATTTGTTAATATCATCTCTGTGGTAGTGAAGAGCAACACCAGCCTGGAAGAAGTTGTTAAATCGGTTGGAACTGTAACTAGATATGTAGGATTGAATGTCAGTCAGGTGACAATATGCTGCCCAGGCATCACAACATCCATTCTTTTCATCTCCTCTAGGACCTAGGCTGTCACATGCAGTTCGAATATACCTAGATGTTGCATTTTCAGATGAATTACGAAATCTTGTTGCAAACTTTGACAGTTGGTCACGTCCAAGGTCTTCATCCATGTTCTTCTCAATGACAGACAAGGTTTTCTCTGCAACTGTGCTCAATCCCAATAGGAAATGCGCATTGCAGTGTAAAAATTCTAAATTGTCCACTTTCCCTAATACTTCCTGACGTCTTTTATTGAGTTCATAACCAAAAGACTTCATTACACTAGCTCTGTCAGACATTAATCCTGTCATGTTCTGTAGCATTGTTTTGTAAGCTTCATCAATGTTTTTATCATCATAGACATATGCAAGTTCTTTCAGAAGATTAATGGCGACATCAAGCAGTGTCTTTGTATTCTCCCTGTGTACTCCTACAAAACCTATGCTGAGGGTACCCTGAGCATATACTTTTTAAGCAAGCGATACCATTCTTTAAACAAAATAATGTTGAAAGATTTATACCACACATTATTTTCAATGCCTTCCCAGTGGGGGCTCATTAATATAGGTCTAACCGAACTTATACACATATATTAGCAAACATAAATTGGGCTGCGTGGGTTTGTGGTGAAAAACAAACTGACCTTACGTGACCCCAACCAAAGTACAATTATTTCTGGAGTAGCCCTAATTAAAACACTGTCAGTAGTTTGTGAATGGAAGTCTACATGAGTCGGTGTTTAATATTTGGAGCAGTAAAGACTTCTATAATTACTGCTAAAAATAACAATGACATATATTGTTTTTGAAACAATAGTAATACAAACTGATTTACAATTAAATGATGTAATATAATTATGTTGACAAGTTGTGACTGGAACTATATAATTCCATGTTCAATATTTAAAAGCTTATAGATTCCTACCATTGTCACTAAAAATGCTTTAAAAAATCGTTATGTCAGTGACAACTAGTGCATGTGCAATTCAATTTACTGTCAAATATAATGATGTAGTAAATTAAATCAAAAGCTTCAGTAAATATAGATATAATGTAGATCATCTACTACATATGATGTTACTAGAATCAGTAGTGTGCATACTTAGATGTCGAGTAACGATGGCTGAAATCTTGTCTATGTAGCCCATGTTTTCCTTCATTGATGCCACCACGGGCACCAGTGGAGTGAGTGTGAACGTGCACAGAACCGCACAAAACGGCCGTCGTTAATTTCTTGCTGCGCCGCCTTGGAATAACTCTCTCAATAATGATACTGGTACCATTCAACGGAGAACAAAATTGTCTACCTATCCATTCCAAATCTTATGAGGTTTTAGAGTCATATTTTTTCAGGATAAGGTTGCAAACTTGAAAAATAGATTTAAATGCAAATTTCACCATGACCCACTTATTTGACCTAGGGCAAACCATATATGAGCAGGACGCGCTGGACACCCCACTTCGTCTGGTACTATTTATAGCATTCTGCGATGTAGCACAACGGAGCGCGAGCCGAGTCAAAGGGGTCATATATCTTCATGGTTTTAATGAACGCTCGCGGGGAGTGCCGCAACGCACCGGCTGACAAGATAATGCCTTATATCAAATGGATTTTTCTTATACACAAACGTAATCTATATTTATAACAAAACAACCACTAGATAGAAAAAACATTGATAGTATAGAATGTTTAATTTCATTAAATGTACTTCAATACCGAAATAGTTATGAGCATGTAAAGATTGCTGAAAATCATGCTGAAATCTGAATTCCTGGGTTTTTAAGTAGGGCTGCCGGTACCTAGTAGAAGTGCATATCATTTCCATAGAGAGCATACATTGTCATACAAGAGCTGGATCTCAGCAAGACATAGAGCAGGCAGAGCACAGAGGGAGTGGATACATAAGTGCTATATACAGAGCGTAGTGGCCAAATCGGTAGAGCGTGGGCCTAGCGTGTGGAGATCCGGAGTTCAGTTCCCGGTCGAGCCAACCAATGACTTATCAAATTTATACTTGTCGCTTCCTAACTTGGTGCTCAGCATTAATAGGATATATCAAGGACTGGTTATCTCTGTGTCAGGTTAATGTGACTGAGTGGGATATCAGGTCATGGTTCCAGCAGCCTGACTTCCCAGTGGGCAGCACTATGAAGTTACCATGAGTACGCACTGGCACGAGTCGGTACCCATCCTGATATGACCTTAGATGTTGCCAGGATGTAAAACTCCAACAACATCAAACCACGAGCGATATCCAAAAGCATGATACATATAAATAAGGTACATAGGTTAGCTATATCATAATTAATATCCATATATACAAGAGCATCATACATATAAATAAGATATATAAATAAGCTACATAAGCAGTTGACCTGAAAGGGTGGTGCCATCTAGCAGTGCCTGCAGCGAGCGCCAGCACACAGTACAGTAGAGAGGGAGCGAGGCCCAAATGCAGCAGCGCCATCTATCAGCTAACTTCTAATTATGGAACCCCATATCCGGGGCAGCTGTTGGAGCAGCCTGGGCCCCCGACTCCCGGGCTGCGTTCGTGTTCAGGCGGCACGGCAGAAGGGCAGCCTGCCGGAAGAGCAGCACATGTAAACCCATAGATCGAGGCTTGTTTCTTCTTTTTTTGTTGGGGGGGGGGGGGGAGATTTTCGTCCTAGTAACA
Source organism: Branchipolynoe longqiensis (assembly GCA_030323885.1). Lineage (NCBI taxonomy): Eukaryota > Metazoa > Annelida > Polychaeta > Phyllodocida > Polynoidae > Branchipolynoe > Branchipolynoe longqiensis. The sequence continues at coordinate 37,490 of JASIRB010002541.1, read as the reverse complement.
ATGTCATATCCGGACATAGAAGAGCAGCCTGGCAGAAGAGCAGCTCATAGATGGAGGCTTGTTTCTTTGTTGAGGTTTTCCGTCCTAGCAACATCCAATGTCATCTCCGGAAAGGTAGAAGTAGACGGACAGCACGGCGGAAGGGCAGCTCATGTAAACCCATAGACGGAGGCTTGTTTCTTTTTTGGGGTTTTTCATCCTAGCAACATCTAATGTCATATCCGGACGGGTGTGAACTTGTGTTGGGGGGACAGTGCGCACTCGTGTCAACTTCATAGTGTTGCCCCCAGTGGGAGATTTAGCAGTCGGCAAGCACCATGACCCGATATCCAAATATCGGTCATATTATCCTGACACTGAGAAAATCGGTCATGCCCGTAGTCTAGTATTAGTGCACGGGACCAGACGGCATAGCCGAATGAGTTAGAGCGTCCTTCTCCCGTGCTGGTAGATCGTGAGTTCTAACCCTGGTCGAGTCAAACCAATGACTTAAAAATTGATACTTGTTGCTTCCTAGCCAGGCGCTCGGCATTATTAGGACAGGGCAAGGACTGGTGTGCTCAGTGTCCGGATAATGTGACTGAGTGGGACACCAGGTCATGGTGCTGGCGGCCAGCTTTCCCAGTGGGACAGCACTATAAAGTCACCATGAGTGCACACTGTCACAAGTCGGTACCTGTTCTGATATGACCTTAAATGTTGCTAGCACATAAAACAAAAACAAACAAACTATTAGTGCTGAGCGTCAGACTTGGTAGCGACATTTATCAATTTTCTTGATCATTTCATCCGGTCGGAGGTTCAAACTCACGACTTCCTACATGGGAAGTCAGACAGCGCTCTTAAGCCCCAGTCACACCGACCCGGATCAGGGCCCGGACGAGCCCCGGACCGTCATCCGGCGTGGTCCGTGGTGATCCGGGGTGATCCATGGCTGGTCCTTGGTGATCCGACATGATCTGTGGCTGGTCCGGCCTCGTCCGGGGTCTGCCCCGGATGTTTCAAAATGATTAAAACATCCGGGGCATTTTGCGATCTTGGCTCGATCCGGCATGGTCCAGGGCGATCCGGGGGTGGGCTGGGGGTGGTCTGGGTAGTCCGGGGGTGGACCGGGTGTAGTCCGTGCCATGTCCGGCCCAGTCCGGGGCTGTTTTGCCCCGAATGAGGCACGGTTCAGCCACAGTTTAACCCGGACCACCCCCGGACTTGTCCAGACTAGTCCTGACATAGCCACAAACCACTCCTGGACTGCCCGGATAAGACCCAGACATGCCGGATAACCACAGATCAGCCATGGATGACCACGGATAGCCTGGTTTAACACGGATCAGTCCAGGATAAGCCCCGTTTCTGCATATATATAGCAGGAGCAAGTCCACTTCCAGTCTGCGACTGATCTGTGACTACACTGTCGGTACACCGGGTAGTCCGGGCGTGGTCCGGCTAGATCAGGGGCTAGACCGGGGGCTAGACCGTGTAGGTGTGACTGCAAGGCCAAAAACGACCAAAATAGTGATTTTATCCGGGGCTGTCCAGGACACTGGTCCTGGGGTGGTCCGGCTAAAAATCCGGGGCTCATCCGGGTAGGTGTGACTGGGGCTTTACCAAATCGGCCATCTTGTCTGATCCCCATAGACGGATATCTCGGTGCCTGATGTAAGGTGGGAATCAGAGCAGCTCACAGGGACTTCTCCAAAGCTACCAGCCCCTTCCTTCTCCTCCCTTCTTCTGGCCCTTCTCTGAATAACCTCTTGTCATCATTGTCCTCTCTACCATTCCTTCTCAGTCTCCTTCCGGTTCACTCACAATATCGGCTCTTGTTACTATTAGTAGTGACAGAGGAAGTACAGCCGGGGAAATGTTAAGAACTTTGGCTACAATACATTATATTTTCATTTTTACATCGAACATTACAAAGAACCAGTTTGGCTTCACTCAAAATCCAAAATGGGACTAGAGTAAAACCTCTCTAAATCGACCGACCATGGGACCAACTTTAAATGGTCAATTTAGGGAGGTGGTCGGTTTGGGGAGTTAAAAAAATGTTTTACAATGGTATTGTATGGGCGATCGTTTGGGATCCAAATGAAGTGATCGATATAGGGGAGTGGTTGATCTGTGGATCTGTCTTGACGTGTTCTTGCCGGTGTGAGACCTCTATTTGCTCCCCGAGAGAGTGCTGCTAGTAACTTGCAAAAGCCAGCAGCACTTCAACACTTTTGCAAGCAGCTTTTATGAAATGCACAACCGCACAAAATAGCGGCGCTTAAGAAATAAAAGCAGTCTTTGTCGCATTGCGACCGACAGCATGTTATGGCACCCATATTGGGAACACCAGATACAAAAATACATGTCCATACTGCACAGGGCTCAGTGAACTCCATTCTGAAAACCACTTCCGGGATCACAAACATTTCCGGTCCCGCTTCTGTGATTGGCTGATCCTTCATGGCGCTCAAGTTAACTTTCAGGATTCCATGAACCATCGGTCAAACGCTAATTAATTTTCTGAGAAAGCCTTCCGGCAACCGGCTTCTATGATAATCTGAAAAGAAGCTGCGATGTGCCGCTCCAATAAGGCAACAGTTTCTCATCGCGGGATCAAAGTAATTAATAAAGAGGATTGGGTTTTAAATCCCATGTCCTCAGTAGGAGCAAGAGGAGCAGAGGCCCTATTAAGTCAAAAGTGGGGCAATTTATTTAAAGTTGCATGGTCCGATGAAGCTTTTTAATCATTTATTTTTTACTTCAAACTGTGGGGGAGATATATTTAAAGTTACATGTCCGATGAAGCTTTTTAATTTGTTTTTCCAGTTCAACATGTGGGGTAATATATTTAAAGTTGCATGTCCGATGAAGATTGTTAATTTTTTAAAATTTTTTTTTTAACTTCAACATGTGGGGTAATATATTTAAAGTTGCATGTCCGATGAAGATTTTTTTTTTTTTTTTTTTTATTTCAACATATGGGGTAATATAGTTGCATGTCCGATGAAGATTTATAATATGTTATTTTCACTTCAACATGTGGGGTAATATATTTAAGGTTGCATGTCTGATGAAGATTTTAAATTTTAAATTTAAAATTTTTTTCACTTCAACATGTGGGGTAATATATTTAAAGTTAAATGCCCGATGAAGCTTTTACAAAAAAAAAAAAAAAAGATTTCACTTCTAGATGTGGCATAATATATTTATAAATGCATGGTTCGATGAAGCTTTTTGATTAAATTTGTTTTCCACTTCAAATTGTCACCACTTACATACATTTGATTCTATAACTCTAGCACATGTATTGGTGCAATAAGTACCAATTTGAGGCAACATAGATGGAATACCGGGTGAATTTATTGAAGCAGCTACGTGAGAAAGATCTAAATCCAGGACACTGCTACACACTTCGGCTAATTTCATCCCCTGGCACGTAGGCTAATTACATCCCCTTTCCCTATGATTCCCAAGCACCACATGTAGAGTAGTCAGGTCCCGGGATTCCCACTTAGCATTTCATAGTTCATCAGTGTGTTCAAAGGGTTCCTGCACAGGTCCAAGCTAATTTAGAGTGTTCTAAATAAAGTGTAATATATTCCAATTTTCATGAACATTGAATAATTTCTTTGGAGGGCGGTAGTACTAGTACTAGTAGAATAAATACCAAAGTAAAAGTGAATATTTACACCAATTAGATATATAAGTTGATGCTATTGTGGGGCGTGATTAGCGGGGAAAGGGTAGGGGACCAGGCTACCTATATTACTAGGTCATCCCATCATGTGGCTTTCAGTTTCACGAGCTGGTCATCTAGGTCACAACAATGGGAGTTTGGGTGTGCTTGCCAAAATCATTTTGAATGGTTTTATCTGAAAATAGCTCCAAAGTTAAACATTTGTCATCAAAGTTGCCCCATAAATCTGCAATGGTTTATAATGCTCAACCTGATATATTTATGGCAACAACCCAAAAAGCCACCGTACTATACCACTTTAATGCCAAGAGCAATAAGGACACTACCCAAACCCCGCCCTGATATGATCTTAGATGTTACTAGGACGTAAAACAACACAAACTCTACTCAAACAGTTTCATGGGAGCTAGAATCCATAAGATACTGTTTTTACTATAATGCTTACTGACAATGCTTGCTGCTTCCAAGTATATCGACGATATGCCATTCACATAACTTTCTCCCTCTCCCTCTCTCTCTCTCTCTCTCTCTCTCTCTCTCTGTCTTTCTTAGTCTTACTGGAGTGCTTGGTACACAGCGTGGCAGTCTTTTAGGGGAATAAATACAAAAGGTGAAATGGCATCACATAAATCAAAGCAACCTTACTCACTGACCCCGCTAGAAAATAAGAAAACACATTTCACACTCACTGCTTCTCTCATCTCTCACACCCGCCGTCATCACCATACCTCCTCTCTCTTTCTCTCTCTCTCTCTCTTTGACCGCCTCTCTGGCTTTCTCCCTCTGGTCTCTTTCTATATCTCAACACATAGTGGCTGGTTGCTGGAGTTTTACATCCTGGTCATATCAGGATGGGTACCGACTTGTGACAGCGCACACTCAATGCAACTTTATAGTGCTTCCCCACTGGGAAAAAAGGCCACTGGAACCATGACACGAGATTCCACTCAGTCACATTATCCTGACACCAAGCCACCCACTCCTTGCCTTATCCCAATAATGCCAAGCGCCTGGCTAAGAAGCAACAGATATCAATTTTATAAGTCATTGATTTGACACGACCGGGTACCGAACTCCCGATCTCCCGCACGCGAGGCCTGCGCTCTTCCAATTCGGCCACCGCGACCTGTTCAACAGATAGCTGATTGTATGCTTTTAGATTCTTTGTAAAAGCAATAACTCAATAATAATATGACAGAATAAGATTTGAACACTTCTGGCCGTAAGTATGGCCTTTGCTGCTGACACAGCGTTAAGCAATCACCATTAAATAACTTAAACTGAGATTCCATATATGTGGTATGCAAATGAGACAAAAAAAATGGAAAAGCATGTAAACGCACGGTGGTGCTTCCTCATATGGCCGGTTGCAAATGCGAATGCGAATGCGAATGCGAATGCGAATGCGAATGCGAATGCAAATGCAAATGCAAATGCAAATGCAAATGTGAATGCGAATGTGAATGCGAATGTGAATGTGAATGCGAATGCGTGGACGGCAAAAGTGGATCACTCAATGGATTGATCAGTATGAATGCCGCATATATGGAATGTTAGCTTAACTAACTAACTTTCTTTATCCCCCTCTATTTCTCGCTCTCTGTCACTGGCAAACACACAAATCGGCATCTTCCATGCAGGTGACTCCATCCACTGTGGGGGGCTCGACGTGCCGCATGTGGCAGTGGTTAAGGCCAGGCACAGCTGGGATCCATATTTTCCTTTGGGTTTTTCGGTAATGCGCGGTATATAAACACAGTGGCGCCCCCCTGCGGCGCCTGGTGGTGACGGGAAGGGTCAGCGCCGGTCAGTTCTGGCCAACCCATGTGCAAGGGCTAATCATGTTATTATAACCCACACACACACATACAATCCACACACACCCTACACACACCCTAATTACCCCAAAATCACACCATTCACTACTGCCTGCACATGCGTGACACAGTATAGGCAAATTGGTTGGTTCTTGGAGTTTTACGTACTGGCAACATCTAAGGTCATATCAGGATGGGTACCGACTTGTGACAGTGCACCACACTCATGGCAACTTTATAGTGCTGCCCCACTGGAAGATCAGGCTGCCAGCATCGTGCCACTCAAGTCACATTATCCTGACATTGAGCCATAGAGTGACATAGAGTCCTTGCCCTATCCTGATAATGCCGAGCACCTGGCTATGAAGCAACAAGTATCAATTTTTAAGTCATTGGTTTGACTGGACCAGGGTTTCGAACCAATGAGTACGAAGCCCACGATCTACCAAAAGCGGAGTCGGATGCTGAACTCATTCGGCCATCCCGTCTGGTATAGGCTAATTGTGAGCGGTGCATAATTCATTACCCGGATATAAATGACGCGTTGATCTACCACTATACATCTCTCGCCGCGTGTGCCGTACCATCATTATGTATTTACTGCAGGCTAAGCACTACCCCTGCAGCCAACCCTTGACACTAGCGCCACCATCGGACGAATTCGACACTCCCCACCACTCTCATGTGCCGCTCTCACCCGCAGCTCACATATATAATGAGACTGTCTCAAAAGGTGCTAAGCAATATGGGACAAAACTTTGTCCATTGTAATGATCAACATACTATCTGCTTATGCATTTGCTCAGGATAAACTGATTTGTTTTTTACATGGTGTTTCATAATCCCAATAGAATACATATTGATTTGAAGCAAATGTCCTTGTGTTTTCAGTGTAACCGTTTCTGTGCTGTTTTGTGTCAATTGCTACAATGGACAAAAAAAGGAAGAGTTATCACCTTTTGAGACAGGCTCATATATGTATATGGATATATAATTGCTTTCGTTAAGTGTGATTCTCTGTGACTATGATATGTTAATTACTTGAACCGGAATATAGTGTGCGATTTATTTTCTTTGCATTGGGTTTTTAAAAAAAACACGTATTTACCAGCTATATTCCCATGCCTATCACTAAACTATTTGCATAGTAAACAGTACATGTTCCTTCTTTAATTTAAACTGGCACTATTCTTTCTCTCATCAATGTGCGAATTTAATTTGACAAATTGAATTGGCTTTGCGATTATTGGAACGAGAGCCTTATTGGTTGTACCTTGTAGTCCCCCCCCCCCCCACCCCATGTCCTCAAGAATACACAATCATCTTCCCCTGTGTTTTCTTCCCCCTTTTCCTCCTTTCTGTTGAATGGACTACGTTTTGTTCGAGTTGACTTTTCTCCCTCTCACACTCACAGATGGGTCCAATAAAATGTGGTTGTTTGTTTAATGTATTGATGCCGGCGAGGACAGTGCGGAATAAGGCCATGTGTGTGTGCGCATGCGCATGTGTGGTGTGGGTGTGTGGGAGTTGGTGTGTGTGTGTGGGGTGTGTGTGTGTGTGGGGCGGGGTGAGTGGTGGTGAGTGGGGGTGCACTCTGTGCACACAGGAGGTGTGGGATGTGGATGTGGATGTGGATGTGGGTGTGGGTGTGGGTGGGGGGTGGGGGTGGGGTTGGGGGTTGGGGGTTGGGGGGTGTCAGGTGTCTGCAAGCACCACGTAGCACGACCACTGGAATGGAAATAAACACGTCTACGTGTGAGAGACGTGTGTCCAGGTGGCAGCGGACCGCACCTGAAGACCACCAACACTTTATAACCCCCCCCCCCCTCCATCCTGATATGACCTTAGATGTTGCCAGGACGTAACACACCAATCTAACCAACAACTCATTGAGTATATCAGGATGGGTATCGACTTGTGACAGTGCACACTCATGGCGACTTTATTATAGTGCTGCCCCACAAGGAAATCAGGCCGCCAGCACCATGAGCTGATATCCCACTCAGTCCCATTACATTATGCTGACACTGAGCCAACTAGTCCTTGCCCTATCCGATTAATACCGAGTGCCTGGCTAGGAAGCGACAAGTATCAATTTGATATGTCATTGGTTTGACTCGACTGGGAACCGAATTCCCAATATCCCGCACGTGAGGCAGCGCTCTACTGATTTGCCAGGATGGCCGCGTCCTTTGGGCAGGAGGAGGCGCATTGTTCTGGTACCCTGGAGGAAGCAGTGCTATGCAGAACGCACTGCTGGCGTGCAGCTGCTCCTGGTAAACAAGAAATTCAATAAGGGCCACTACAACAACACATAGCTGCTTCATGCCGGCCGGTCGGCCCCCCACAGCACCATCAGCACCCACACAACCACCCACACCACCACCCACACCACCACCCACACCACCACCCTCACCACCACCCACACCACCACGAAGTGCAATAGCGACCCTTTCTACCCACCTGACCCGCCTCCCCCCCCTACACCACCACCACCACCACCACCCATATGCGCCCACACACACACAGCGGGACACACACGGGGACAGGAAGTGCTGACTATGTGCTACATCCGGGAACTTGCAGAAAGTTCCTGGGGTAAACATAATTGTCAGGAACCAGCGGAAGTTCCGATTCTTTCCGTCTTGGCCTTGATCTGTTCGTCGCAATTTCATCTTGGTTTCGTCTCCGTCTAGTTCTTGGTCTACCTCTGGACGTTAGACTCTCGGTCACAACCTCGCTTTCAGTTTTTGACTCGTTCTCAGCCTCACTTTCAGTTTTTGACTTGGTATCATCCCCGGTATCAGTTTTTGACTCTGTATCAGCCTTGGTTTCAGTTGTTGATACATTATCAGCCTCACATTCAGTTTTTGAGTCGGTCTCAGCCTCACTTTCAGTTTTTGACATGGTATCATCCCCGGTATCAGTTTTTGACTCTGTATCAGCTTTGGTTTCAGTTGTTGACACATTATCAGCCTCGCATTCAGTTTTTGACTCAGTATCAGCCTCAGTTTCAGTTTTTGACTCAGTATCAGCCTAGACTTTCAGTTTTTGACTCAGTATCAGCCTCAGTTTCAGTTGTTGACTCAGTATCAGCCTAAACTTTCAGTTTTTGACTCAGCATCAGCCTCGCTTTCAGTTTCTGACTTGGTATCAGCCTCAGTTTCAGTTTTTGACTGAATATCAGACTCGCTTTCAGTTTTTGACTCGGTATCATCCTCAGTTTCAGTTTTTTACTCGACATCATCCCTGGTTTCAGTTTTTGAATCGATAGCATCCTCGGTTTCAGTTCTTGACTCGGTATCAGCGTCACATTCAGTTTTTGACTCGGTATCCTAACTCATTGCTTAGTTCTCCAGGATAGTCGAGCTCACTATCTCAGTATTTACGCTCCCTAACTTACTCCCACTCCCACCTCGGCAATCCCAGTCCCAACTCGGCAATCCCAGTCACGGTCCAACATCGTGTCATTCCCATCACATTCTCTCGCCTTTCTCCCTTGACACCGCATCCAGTTCTAACAATAACACCACATCACCCAATATGAACCACGTGTGTGTGATGGAGAAGGCGATGTTGGCATTAAATAATCACATTTTTGTATGCTTTCTTCTGTCCTTTTCGCACATGGTAAAACATGGAATTATAAAATTCAAAGAACAAAAAGTTGCGTTTGACGAGCTGATTTTCTGTTGTTGATTTAAAGTGGCATAGACCGATGAAAGCATCAAATTCTTAAAAACAAAATACGTATCTAGATTTGAAGCTATATATCCAAGAGACTGGTATATATACCAAGTACTTGTTCCTATCTAAAAGGACATACCAAGTTGTTTGTTGTTTGTTTGTTGTTGTTTTACGTCCTAGCAACATCTAAGGTCATATCAGGACGGGGATATACCAAGTCAATTGCTTAGAACTTGGTACTGCTGAAGCCTATGGGGTCAGACTATTGCCAAGTACGCCAACATTGATTTTTATTTTTTTATTTTTTTTAAGATTTTTTTTTTTACAGCATGTTTATACCTCAGATAAATCCTAAGTTCAGGGATGAAAGTGGTGTACACCAAAAATCGCGGAAATCAAGCCGAGATTATTACACCAACAGCGAATTTCCGCGAAAACGCAGATTCCCCCCTCCCCCCCCCCCCCCCCATAGGATTAGCATTGTCAGGGAATCACAGAAAAATTGTCGGAAGTCAGGTTTCAACTCTCCTTGTTGTGCCTTTATTATCGCCCATACCTAACTGGTTCTTGTTTGGGCTTTATGTTCTAGCAACATCTAAGATCATATAAGAACGGGATTCCAACTACCCAATTGGGGGGGGGGGGCGCATATACATCGCGATTCATTCGAATCCATGGCATTTTGTTTAAGGTTAATTAGTTGACATAACAAATCTCGGAAATACGCGAAATCGCGGAGAATTTTTTCATCCCTGTAAGTTATTTTAAAGCAAAGTTACCTCAAACTAAACTACGGTAGATTTATAACGATCACCCGAAGATATTTATCCCAGAAAATGAAGAAAAAACACCTGAAAACCATCGGACTGTAGAACTTGAATACAACAAATCAACATGATATTGTGACTCACTGGGTATCAATTTACCTTGTACCCGAAATCCCTGTCCTGTCCCAAATGCAGATTGCTGGCGCTAAGGTAAATAAGGGATGCCGTGTGGGTGTGGGTGTGGGTGTGGGTGTGGGTGTGGGTGTGGGTGTGGGTGTGGGTGTGGGTGTGGGGTGGGTGGGAGCATCACCTAGCGGTAGGTGTCTGAACTGACAGTTCACTGCGTGGAGTAGTGGGGCGCGGGGGGTGATGGGGGCTGGCGCCATGACGAGTCTATGAATATTCGGCGCCTCATCTACGGGTGTCGCTCACATTCAGCGCGGTCCGCCCTACACCCTGCACCCTGCACCCTGCACCCTACACCCTACATCCTACACCCTGCACCTTTCACCCTGCACACACATTCCTGGTCGGACTTTGGGTGTTAATGGCGCGGGGCCGGGATCGCGTCAGGAAGCGGATCCTCCGGGTCCCCCCTCCCCTCCCACCTGCCCCCTCCCACCTGCCCCCTCCCCTCCCCTCCCCTCCCCCTCCCCGCTCCTCGCTCCCCGCTCCCCGCTCCCCGCCTCCTCGCTCCCCGCTCCACGCTCCCCTTTTGTTGGAGGTGCAGCGTGTACCCCGCTCGAGGGCCAGATGAGGTTAAACAAAACTAGCCCCACAAAACGCTGGGAGCCGTGGTGGTGGGTGGTGGTGGTGGTAATGGTGATGGTGGTGATGGTGGTGATGATGGTGGTGATGATGGTGATGATGGTGGTGGTGGAGTGTAGTTGTGGGTGTGTGGTGTGGTGGGTGTAGTGGTGTGTGGTGTGGTAGTAGTGATGATTAGTGGTCTGAGGGGTGTGGCATGGGGTGGGTGATGGGAGGTGGGATGGGGGGTGTGATGTGGTGATGGTGGTGATGATGGTGGTAGTGGTAGTGGTAATAGTATTAGTAGTGGTGATGGTGATGGTGGTGGTAGTGTTTTTGTTTGTTGTGTTTGTTGTTGTGCGACCTAACAACATCTAAGGTCATATCCGGACGGTCCGGGGTGGTGGTAGTACTAGTAGTGATGGTAGTGGGAGTGGGGGGGGGGGGGGTCTTAATCGGGAGACCTTCACAATTGTGGTTTGTTTGTTGTTGTTGTTTTACGTCCTAGCAACACGCAAACTGATAACAAGTTTGGGCCCAATTTAGTACAAACAAAGCAATCGATAAACATCAAAACCAACAGCTCAACACTGCGGAGCTCTGCAGGTGTTCAAGGTCAATTGCTTGTGCGTGACCTCAAAATCCAAGATGGCCGCGTCCTTTGGAACATGTGGTAATTTCACACGGTGGTAACGGTCTGATACAGAAGTCACCAATAACTTAATACGTGTATTACTGAATACTACTGCATTAACATGTTATTGGGTTCTTTTTGTTTAAACCCACCAAACTAAATATCTAACTTACATAATTACCTTTCTGGTAATATGAGGACAAATTAAGGCGTTTCTATTTAAATAACAAAATATAGACTTGAACAAGGCATCATTTTGTACAGAAATTCTTGAGAGTTGTGGAGAGATTCTGAACGACTGATATTACCGTAGAATAAATCTGACAGCTACAGTGGGAGAAACCCAAGGCATTTAGTTGCAAGGATTCCCTAAAATACTTATCCTTAAAAGTGTGCCATGTGTTATCCTGACAAATGTGCCATCTGAAACTCCTTGCTTCCCCCAAGCGTCCTGATATAGTCGTCGTCCCTCATCATACCAACGTGGCCAGATGTTGCTTAAGGTTGCATAGACCGATGGTTTTGAGTTCCTGTCATTTCCTTAGATAAATATATATTACTATTATTAGGTTGGTCGTTATAATCTACCTTACTTTCGTTTGAAGTAACTTTTATTTTCAATGGCTAACTTTGGAGATATTTGAAGTGCAACCATGAACAAATAATTTTGGCAAGCATCCCAAAACTCTTAACACCATAGGCTTCTGCAGTAACAGGTTCTATTCAATTGCTTCAGTATTCCCTTCTATGTGGCAACAAATGTTTCATCAGTTAAATATGTAGAAGCAAATCTATATAATTATTTTGGTTTTGAAAATTTGATGTTTTCATCGGACTATGCAGCTTTAAATGTTGCGAATAAAGTTTAATATTCGCAACATCTTGTACACTTGCACTTTGACGGTCGCCATCTGCTGTGCTCTATTATTACTGGTACATGGCCCACCAATCATCGATTATGCGCTTTCAGAACCACTCTAGTCGCCTTTAGCCCCCCTTCACAAAATATAATTTAAAAAAGAAGAAAAACAGCTGAGTCAACAAAACAGGTTTCTAATTTCAGCATTGGTATATAAATAAATAAATATATGTAACCTTGAAATTAACGATGGGTGACTTGGCACAATAGTTCCCCAATAGTAAACATATATATACACATATCAACGCATATAAATAATGTGCATGCTTTCCATGATGTACATAATAAAATATGTGCATAATACTATATATATTATATATATACTATATATACTATATATATATACTATATATACTATAAATACTATATATACTATATGTCCTATATATACTATATCTACTATTAGGTACAGGCAGCGAAATTAAAAAATATGCACAGGGTACAATATTGTTATTCCTTCCTGTAGACATTGAATTTACAAACCCAAATCCAAAAAGAGTTAGGCTATATATATTATTGTTTTTGAGATAATCAATTTTAAAGAATTAATATATAAAAATGTATTAATTTCCAATTAAAAGTGGAACTTTGACCAAGTATAATAACAAGTGGAACCATGTCAGGTGTTTTCTGCTAACCAATTTCTATTGTACATATATAAAGGAATTTAAACTGCCAATTGCTAAATCAGTTCGTCAAGCAGATTTTTAATAAGACGATGTCAAAAAGTGCAATTCGTAACAAAAAAATCTTTCTCATTTGGCCAAATAGCCATTTTCAAAGCATGGTATTTTCTTGAAAAACTGCAACAATACTGAATAAATGCAAAATAGTTCACATATTCATAACAGTTTAATAGTCTATTTTTTTCCAGACCTCTATCTGCAGAGATTCAAAAGATATTTGCATCCAAAAATGTGAAAAAGTGTAATTGTTTGCATGTAAACAACATCTGTAAGTGAAATTTGTATAATTTTCCTATCTTTCAAAACTTATTGCAGCTAAACAACCTCTTGAATCTTCCTCAGATTTGGCACAGTATTACAATAAGCATTCCCTGAGACTAATAGATATTATGTATATCAATATTATATCCAAAAATATGGAAAATATTGAATTTTGATTGAACATATAAAGATAAATTGTCAAAAAATCAAATATATTAATTTGATGAATTTTTAAATGTTGATTGTAGCTTAACCAATTGGTGTATCATCCTATAAATTGACAGTGCATATCATCTGGAGGTAATACACATTATCGTTTTAATATTCAATCTAGAAATACAAAATGTGAATTTTGATTGCATATACAAAAGAAAAGTGTACAAAATCAAAAATATAAATTTGTTCATCAAGCTTTGAACACTCACTGTGGCTTATCTAATAGTTGGATCGCCTTCAAATTTTGCACACATAGCATATGGAACTAATGCATATTAGCTATACCACAGATTTAAACTGAAAATATGAAAAGCTGTATTTTGATTGCAAATACAGATTAAAAGTGTATCAAACCAAAAATATTGATTTAAATAAATCTTTAAATATTCACTGTACATAAAGTAATGGTTGGATCTTCCCCAAATTTGGTACAATATTAGATTATATATTTTGTGATATAACTCACTAGACATCAATGTCAAATACATGTTTCTAAATGGACGTCATCATTGTGAAACTACTATGGTCAGCAAAGGCCCAAACAGGTTGGTGTCAATATTTTGCCTGCGCCTCCTTGGAATACATGGCACTATAATAAGATTGGTATCATTAGAAAGGTAATTAAATTGTCTTTCTATCCATACCAAATCTTATTAGGTTTAAAATATTTTTTAATTCAGTAGATGGGCTTTAAACTTTCAAAATTATTTAAATTGCAGAATTTGACCTGATTGACCTTTTTGACCTAGGGCAAACCATATATGGTTAGAAAGGTGAGGTCATTGCGCTTCTTGTGATACCATCCCTGACTTTCTACGAGGTAGTGCAAGGAAGCGCGAGCCCATTAAAAATACCCTGTTTTAGCAGTCGTTTTCATTTAAATCAGGAATGAAGGAATATTCACTAAATACACTCATCATACAAATGGAGTTTACTTAAATACAAACTTACTATATATTCTATCCAACAACACCATCGGATAGAACATATGTTGATGTTCTAGGTTATGTAATTTCATCTAAATCATATACATACAGACATAGTTACAGGCATGTGAATATTGATGAAAAAAGCACCATTCCTGGACTTTTAATGGGCGCTGCCGGTACCTACTACTATATATACTATATATAATATATATACTATACATACTATATATATACTATATATACTATATATACTATATATATACTATATATACTATATATATAATATATATACTATATATATATATACTATATATATACTATATATATAGTATATATACTATATATACTATATATACATATAATTATTTTTTTATTGTAATTATTTATATATTATATGTATCGCAATCATTTGTATATTGTAATTATCTATATATACACATTTATTATATATGGTGGAATATTATATATTTGTATATGTATAGGTCCACCTCACCCCCCCCCCCCGCCACCCCCCCAAATCCACACACAAGCAAACACCCACCACACTTCCCAGGCTGGTCATCCTCTCAGTCTCACGGGGGCCCCCTTACACAACCCTGCCCCCTGGCGGCTGCTACTGGAGACGGATGGCGACGGAAAAATGAGGCGGAACGGCCCGATTTTCCATAAAGTAGGCATCAGTCAGGCGTGCCTAGGCAGAACCAGGTGGGGCTAGAGACAGGCAGTCTCAGTCGCCCGCCCGTGCTTCGGCAAAGCAGCCAGCAGCCTCGCCGACAAGTCAGAGTCTGGGAGCAAGCCAGGGTTCCGTCCACTGCCACGTGGGGGCGCCACCAACTGAACTCAGTAGAACATAGAAGTTTTCTAGCGAGCGAGACCAGACGGGATAGCCGAATGTGTTGAGCGTGTGTCTCCCGTTTTGGTAGATCGTGGGATTCGAACCCACGGGTTCGGGTACGAACCGATATCGAGTCAAACCAATGACTTAAAAATTTATACTTGTTGCTTCCTAGCGAGGCGATCGGCATTATTGGGGACGTTATAGTGTTGCCCCACTGGGAGCACCATGACCTGATATCCCACTCAGTCACATTATCCTGACACTGAGCCAACCAATCCCTGCCCTATCCTAATAATGCCGAACGCCTGGCTAGGAAGTGACAAGTATGGATTTTGACTTCCATGATATACCAAAACGGACGACGGTCGCTCAACTCATTCGGCCATCCAGTCTGGTCATGCGTGTATATGTGTGTATGTGTGTGTATGTGTGTAAATGTGTGTATATGTATGTAAATGTGTGTATATTATTATTATATATGTGTACATAATGTGTACATGTGTATATCTATATATGCATATATATATGTATACATATGTCTATATCTGTATGTGTATATCTGTATGTGTATATATATATATATATATATATATATATATATAATGTGCATGCTTTCCATGATGTACATAATAAAATATGTGCATAATACTATATATAAGGTATATACTATATATACTATATATACTAAATAGATATATATATAAATTCCTCCAGTGTGTGTGGTGCGAGGGGGGGGCCTGCCCACCAAATACCCTGACAGCTGGGGGGTGGGGGGAGGGTCACCACCAATGTGCCAAGGAGGAATAGATATATAAAGTATATGTTCCCCTTGCATTTATACTCGTATAATGCACTACACCTCCAGTTGCTAAGGACCCGTCTGTGGTCGCTCCGTTACCAACGTGACGGGATAATTCACGACTGAGAGACTGAAAACAGGTGATCCTGCTGCGGACGAGAATGCCACGAGAAGCCACGAGAATGCCGCGCGAAGCCACGAGAATGCCACGAAAATGCCACGAGAAGCAGCGAGACACTGCGAGAACCCCACAAGAAACTGCTAGAACGCCATCAGAAGCCACGAGAACGGCGGACGAAGCCACAAGAAGCCACGAGAACGCCGCTAGAAGCCACGAGAAGCCACGAGAACGACACGAAAACGGCACGAGAAGCAGCGAGACACTGCGAGAACGCCACAAGAAACTGCTAGAACGCCGCGAGAAGCCGCGAGAACGGCGGACGAAGCCGCGAGAAGCAGCAAAAAACTGCGAGAACGCAGCGAGAAGCCTCGATTGTTGGGGCGCGTTCCGAGGGTGCCCGGGGGGTTGAATTGCACAACCCCCCCTTCAGCACGTGTTCCTACTTACAGCACCGAAGGCGGTCCCATGGGTCAGTGGCCGGGGACGAGGCGGGTAATGCAGCCGGTTTAGAATCATCGTTGACGTCAGCTTCTCCGCGTAGTGTCGAGGGTTGAAGAATTAATGAGGTATACTATTTATCTTTACGTATTTTATGCTAAAATACATCATATTTGTAATCGGATTTATAGATATAAATATCGGTTTTTGCTCGGGTGCTGAACGGGCTCAAACTGTGTGCAAACGGAATGGATGTAGTAGCAACTCTTTACAGTCTCTTTATGAATGGAATGGATGGGCTAGAACGGAATGATGCTCTAGAGCTTTGAGCATGCCCAAAATTGTCTTGCAGCTACGTTCTACCCCGACCACGGCTTGATAACTAGTTTGGTGTGATGGGGGTATAAGGTAGTTGAACGTAGTTGAACATAGTTGAACATAGTTGAACGTAGTTGAATATACCGGCATCCATACTTGTCCGTGATGCTAACTTGGTAATAACGTGGGTGAGCCGTGATGTCCGATTACATTTTTGGACATGTTCAAAAGAGTGCTACGTTAGAGGCTGAATTTGCATCTGTAATGCTAACGTACTCTAGCATACTCTAGCGTACTCTAGTGTACTCTAGCATACTCTAGCGTGTTCTATCAGGCTTTTGCATACTCTAGCATACTCTAGAATACTCTACCATACTCTAGCCTACTTGGTCGAAGCCCTGGTCACATAGCCATTAGTGGACATGGTGAACATAGTGGAGGATAACATAGTTGAATGTAGTTAAACGTACTAGCATCCGTACCGTAAAATATTTATCCATACCGTAAAATATTTATCCTTACCGTAAAATATTTATCCGTACCGTAAAATATTTATCCGTACCGTAAAATATTTATCCGTACCGTACCGTATTTATCCGTACCAAAACCTGCCATACCTTAATGTATTTCGACTTAGTTTAATGTATTGCACCGCGTTTGACCCATGTTAGCCTCCACTACGTTCACCTACGCTCAACTACGTCCACTAATGTGTATGTGACTGGGGCTTACACATATACATGCAGGGATCCATTCAATACCCATATGGCAGTGCTAATAACGTAAAGTGGGCGTTATTTATGAAAGTGAACCACAAGTCGCCGGGCCCCACCCCTCCTCCCCCCCCCGCCCCCACCCACCCGGCTCCTTATAATTAGCCATTATTGAGGTGTTGTTTCACGGTGAGGTGCCCACAAAGCCTCCCCGGTGTGGCATGCTCAGCCTTGTGCATAGACTCAAACTCAAGGCATTGTCAATGGTCGTGAGTCACTAACCTTATAAATTTAATATAATGTTTTTGGTAAAGATGTTTTCTATATGTGTACCAAGCGATTTGTTTCTAGGTGGTGTGGTTTTAGAGGTATTTCACTTTTCCTAGATTTTCTGTATGAAGATAGCTCACCACCATTGACAATGCCTTGAGTTTGACGGTATACGCAGTGCAAAACATTAGTTTAAATCAAAATTAATAGAAATCAAGAACCCTAACCGTATAAATTTAATATAATCTTTTTGGTGAAGATGTTTTCTATATGTGTACCAAGCGATTTGTTAATAGGTGGTGTGGTTTTAGAGATATTTCACTTGTTCTGTATTTTTTGTATGAAGAGTACTCACGACCATTGACAATGCCTTGAGTTTGAGTCTAATCACACGGCTGAGCATGGTACATGGCTGAGCACGCCACACCGGGACGACGGAGACTCAACCGTATTGAGAGGAAACCTTCCCCCACACAAACACAGCATTGTCTCATGTCTGCTTGCTTGTTTTCTACTCTGAGCCTCTCGAGTCGAGCAACCTGTCCTATTTGTCAGGCGCGAAAAAAAAACACATTTTATTTAAGTTAAAAGCTTGGTTGGTCGTTTGAGTTTTACGCCCTTGCAAATTTCAATGTGATATCAGGACGGGTGTCGACTTGTGACAGTACACACTCATCTCGACTTTATAGTGCTGCCCCATTGGGAGACCAGGCCACCAGCATCATTACCCAATATCCCACGCAGTCACATTATGGTGACACTCTGCCAACCAGTCCTTGTTCTATGCTAATAATGCCGAGCGCCTGGCTAGGAAGCGACAAGTATCAACTGTTAAGTCATTGGTTTGACTCGACCATGGTTCGTGAGTTCGAATCCCATGATCTACCAAAACAGGAGACGGACGCTCAACTCATTCGGCCATCCCGTTCATAAACACGACATTGTCTGCCTGCATTGTCTGCCGACATTGTCTACCTGCCTGTATTCCACTCCCAACTGTCTCGAGTCGAGCAACCTGTCTTATTTGAAAGGCGTGCAAAAGAACACATTTATTTAAGCTAAAGAGAGAAGAAAGAAATACTGTCACGAGTAAGTACATCTGCACACATGGGCAACGTCCGGGGAAAAGGGGAAGATTTATATGTCCCTAGAGGGAGAAAGATTAAAAAAAGATAAATAAATGGGATGATATTAGATGGGTGGGGGGGACGGGGGCGGGGGCGGGGCAAAAAAACACCTTACTCCTAGATATTCTTACAAGTAGTTCTAGGACAATGCCGCCATTGTTTACAACAGCGAACTGACAGACTCCGCTGAGTCTGTAGTCTTAGGCTGGGTTTCCTAATATTCTGCATTGGATATACTTATTTAGTTGCACTTTTAAAAAATCCACCAATGCATTAGAGAGGAGGACGAGGAGGAAAGGGAAGGAGGGGGAAGAAAGGGGAGAACAAGAAGGAAGAACGGTGAAAAGGGAGGAGGGGGGAGGAGGGAGGGAGAGGAGGGAGGGGAGGGGAGAGGAGGAAGAGGGGAGCAGGAGGGGAGCAGAAGGAGGGAAGAGGAGAGGAGGGGGGAGGAGGGGAGGAGGAGGGGCGGAGGGGCGGAGGAGGGGGGAGGGGGGAGGAAGGAGGGGGGAGGGAAAAGAATGAGGAAGAGGAGGGAGGAGAATGAGGTGGGGGATGGAGAAGAGAGGAGGTATAGGGGGAAGGAAGGGAGGGGGAGGGGAGGATGAGGGAGGGGAGGATGAGGAGGGGGGAGGAGGAAGAGGGGCAGGAGGAGGAAGATAGGGAGGAGGAGCAAAAGGATGGTTGGATGGCTGGATGGCTGGATGCCTGGATGGCTGCATGGGTAAATAACCCATATCCATTGCATCATAACTAAATTGAAAACGTCAAGTACGCCTACGAAGTCGGCAGAGGGGGTTAGATGAAGTGCATTGCACTGTTGGAAATGACAGACTATGCGATGAAAAGTACACCGTAGTCCTAGCGGCAGGGAGCGGAACCCATTCAAAGGTCTGCATAGAAAGCCTTGTGTGCCGACGCTGGTGACCCGCGAGCACAATCTCTTAAAGGTAAATAAATGTGGTTCCAGACTGCAGAACAAACGCTCGTCTCAAAGGCAGTGTGCACATAACACCCCATGAACGCTGTGAACCCCCCACCCCCATACCCCGCACACCACACACACACACACACAACGTCACCGCGGCGCGTTCATTCACTGCGCATGCACACCGCGTCAGGTCCGAAGATAACGGAAGACGATGCTAAAATCAAACATTCCCGTAATCCACCGCGTGGCCGGAAGAGCACGCCGAGACTGCGCAGTTTGATGCCGTTGTCCGCTGACCTTGCCAGCGAGTGGGACACCTGCCCCCCCCCCCCCTCACCCTCTCCCTCCCCTCTCACCCCCTTCTCAAAGTTCACGACCGGTCGCGGTGCCCGCATAGGTACGAGCGCCGGCTTCCCGTACGGAAGGTCGGGAAGTTCGAATTCCAGCTGAGTCGCACCAACGACTTTCAAAATTGACACTTGCTGCTACCTAGCTTTGCGCTTGGCATTATTGAAATAAATCAATCTTAATCTTAATCTAGGATAGATCAGGGACTTGTTTGCTTAGTATCAGGATAATGTGACTGAATAGGATATTGGTGTTATGGTGCTGGCAGCCGGCTCTCCTAGTGGGGCAGTGCTATTAAGTCGCCACGAGTGTGCACTGTCAGAATTCGATAGGCCTACCCGTCCTGATATGAGCTTAGATGATAAAACCCTAACAAACATCCAACACTCGACGTAGACTGACAATTCTACGCCGGACTGGGTGGTCGAATCTGTAAAGAGCGCTGGAGGTGATGGGTTCGGATTCCTGGCGGAGTCAAGCCAATAAATTTTTTGTTTAAAGTACACTTATCGCGACGTAGCTGGGCACTTGGCATTACTAGGATAGAGTAAAAGAAGTAAAATGAGGAAGATCAATTGTCAGCAATTGAAATCCCAGCCCCCCCCCCCCGCTTAAACCTGCATAGTCCGATGAAAAAATTAAATTTTCAAAACCAAACAATTATCAATATTTGATTCTAGGTATCTGACTTAGGTACTGATGGATTATTAAACAGCTGTTGCCACATAGAAAGGAATACTAAGCAATTTAATATAACTTGTCACTGCAGAAGCCTATTATGTATTATATGTAGTGTCAGAGTGTTGGCATGCTTGACAAAATTAATTATACATGCTTGCACTTAAAATATTTCAAAAGGTAGCTATTTAAAATAAAAGTTACTTCAAACTAAAGTAAGGTAGATTATAAAGATCAACATAATATATTTACCCTAGAAAATGACAGAAACTCAAAACTATCGCACTGTATAACTTTAATCAACGAATTGGTAAATGGGGCAACAAGAAAAATTGTATGAAGAAATGAAACCTCCCGCTTCAAATTCAACTGTCTAACCAGAATGTACACCCTCCCAACTTGATCCCAGGTCACGTGACTAACAGCCGGCTACGCAGCCTAGGTTAATTCGCCCGCGTCCCGCCAGGGTGTGGCTATCAAGTGCTGACGCCCCTCATCCACCCCCCCTCCCCCTACCCCGGCCCCCTCTCATCCACCTCTCATTCCACGGACCCTCATTGATTTGTTAATCGGCCGCTTGTTCAAACGTCGGGCGCGGTCCGAATGGAAATGTGTTCATTTACAAATGGGTGATATGTTTGAATAGCGGGCGCCGGGCCGGCTGACACGGCCCACTACATGGCTTGGCCATTTCTGGGCCCGTTGTCCGTGAATGGGAATGGGCTATGTGCCACCGGTGACGCCGTAACTGTACCTGCAGCGGCATATTAATAAGTGCCCGATACCTCGGTTTTGTCGCCAGGCGGGCGGGGGCGGGCGAGGGCAGTCGAGGGCGGGCGAGGGCAGTCGAGGGCGGGCGAGGGCGGGCGAGGGCGGGCGAGGGCGGGCGAGGGCGGGCGAAGGCGGGCGAAGGCGAGCGAAGGCGAGCGAAGGCGGGCGAAGGCGGGCAACTGTCGTGGACGCAAGGCGCTGAAATATCATACACCGACGGCATCCCTGCTCATAGTCATAGTACCCCGCTCTGTTTATATATGTGATATATAACAAATTATGCAAGTATAAAGATACGTAAGGGAATAATAATTGTTATTGCTATACTCCGTAAAACCAACACTGTACCGGTGGCTCCACCTTCGTGCTCCTAGCCTCCACTGGATGTAGACCAGTGTCAGTAGCTATATATAGTATAACCCCGTTAAACCAAACTTGAAGGGACCCTAGAAATTTGTTTGGATTAAATGATCATTGGTATAACCAAGCTTTGGCTTCGACTTTGACTTGGCAGGGAGGGAGTTGGGGACTGGGAGATTGGGGAGTGGGAGATTGGCGATGGGTGGGAAATGGGGTGGGGTGGGAGTGTGTGATCAGTTTCCAGTGTGAGATGGGAGGGGGTAGGAAATGGGGGTAGTGTGGGGTTTGGGGGTGGCAGGTGGAGGTGCGTGGAAGATAGGGGTGCATGGGAGATGGTGGTGGGGGTGCGTGGGAGGTAGGGTGCATGGCACATGGGGGTGGGGGTGGGTGGGAGGGGTCTCAGATTAACTTAGAACCATATGAAAGTTTGGTTTAACCATACCGGAAGTGGCCTGGGGTCCGACAATTTTGTTTGATTAACCGATCGTTTGGTTTAACCGCCTTTGGTTTAACCAACTTTTTTATATGATAAATCATTAAATGGTAGTATTTTGGCGGGCCACTGAAAAAAGTTTGGATTAGCCGATCGCTTGGTTTAACCGAGCTTGGTTTAACAGGGTTGTACTGTATATATATATTTAGTAAAAACCTCTCTAATCAACCACCTCCTCAGATCGGCCACTCTCATATATCGATCGCTTTATTTGGGTCCCAACAATACCATTCTAACCATATTCTAACTTCCTAAACCGACTACCTCCCTAAATGAACCACTTATAGTCGGTCCCAAGGTCGCTTGATTTAGAAACGTTTTACTGTATGTATAATATTATAATTTCCAGCGGTATGTGAATCAGGATAATGAGCAAGGCGAGTGGTGGTGCCACCGTCCGAGCTGAGGTTGAGTAGGTTGGAGCAGTAGATGACTAGCCCGAGGCTCCACCACCTGATTACTAGTGGGTGGTAGTGAGGAGTGGGCATGGAATTCTGGGTTATTATACTCGTAATAATTCTTATACAGCACATATAAGTATATAGAGCGGCTACAGTATAAAGATAAAAATGAACACAATACGATAACAAATAACAGGAGATAAGTGACTTTGGGATGAGTATAATCTCTGGCTTATAAGTTATAAGTTATAGATTATCAGCCCCAACCCCCCAAAAAACTATATATAACTAGTTAAATCCCAACCAGTCATACTTAATTTTCTCATATTTACCCAGAAAACAAAGGCAATATTTTGCTACGCCTTATGAAACACAGAATAAATTCCCATCGACACAGCAAAACAGCGGCATTCCAGTCAACTGGGCAGACCTGTTACTTGTCAGTAACTTTGCTCGAGTGCTCTAGCTCCATGCGACCCGTTTAATATACGGCCTGCGGAGCTTTACCGAGGAATCAATAGAATTCATTCCGACAGAACTCGCCCCCAGGAGACCGGGAATAAAGTTGAAAGCAATATTGGTGTGTTGCTTGCATAGAACAGTCCTCACCTCTTGACATCAACGATCATCGTAGAGCGCATGCGTTAAGTAACATCCGCCATATATATATATATATATATATATATATATATATATATATATATATATATATATATATATATATGCATAGATACTTACACATATATGTGCGTGTGTGTGTTTTACAGATAGGTATGCCATTTATATTTTCATAATTTATATGATGCATAAGAATTATGCGAGTATAAATGTGCCTAAGAGATGTTCTTTATATTATCATAGTATTATTAACCACTGCGAGGCTGTGTACTACTCTATGGGTGACGCACCCCTCGGACCGGTGGCGCCACCACCGGCCCAGACATCCACCAGTGGCGCGAATATTCAGTTACATTGTCAGTCGTACGCTGGAATTTTGTATATGGGGATATATCACGAGATATGAGCATAGATTTATATATAAACTAACAACGTGATATGAGTATATATATGATGTATAAGAATTATACGAATAAATAAATTAGTAACAAACTAACACTAGTAACAGCATGGTAGGAGCAGCGACATAGATATGTATATACATAAACTAACAGCGTGGTATGAGGAAAGACACACAAGCATATTTTAGATATACCATTAGTTACTATAATAGTATCAATTATAATGCTATGTACTATTTTTCTATCATTTTCACAGCTTAAACAGTTGTTGTGTGTGGTTAAAAAAAAAATTACCAACCACCTAGATTTTCCACTCCTTACAAACGTACTCCCCAGGCTCTGTCCATGCAAAGATCGCCGGCCTGAGAGATTCCCCCCCCCCCCCCTCCTCACCCCCTCCTATCTCCCCCCCCCCCCCACACACACACATACTGCGGCTGTTGGGGTACGGAGCGCGGGAAGCGGCCCCTCAAAACCCCTAACACAAAATCCATGTTCACAGCCATCTGAGAGATTTCACCAAAGGCCCCTCCTCCCCCCTCCCCTCCCCTTCCTCCCCTCGTCAAGCCCCGAAGAGCCCAACACCCACACGGGACATCATCTCGGCTCGGCCCGACACCAGAGGAGGCTTCCCCCCGCCGCCATGCCGCCATGCCGCCATGCCGCATGCGCCATGCCCCGCCCCGCCCCGCCCCGCCCCCGCCCCGCCCCGCCCCGCCCCGCCCCCCCCGCCCCCGCCCCGCCCCGCCCCGCCCCGCCCCGCCCCGCCCCCGCCCCGCCCCGCCCCGCCCGCCCCGAGCATGGCTTACCCCCGCCGTCATGCCGCCTTGCCCCCGCCCGCTTATCCTCTTTGCTCTTGCCCCTGCCCTGCCCCGCCCCGCCCTGCCCCGCCTGCCCCCCACCCTGCCCCCACCCCACCCCGCCCCGCGCCGCCCTGAGCACGACAAAACGCCGGGCGTTTATCGGCCTGGCCACCAGGCAAATGTGGTCATCGAACCCGGCCCGGTCAATGGCTCTCCCCCCCCCCTCCCCCCCTCACCCCACTCTCCCACCCACCCCCACTCCCATCCCCTGGAGGCGGCCGTATGCCATGTGAGCAAACCAAGCCTGTACAGATGACCAAACCGACCCACATATGTATGTGTGTGGTGTAAGACCGCCATGAATGTCTTAAATGTCTTAAAGGGACACTTTCCCACTAAAGGCAGTGCTACATAATTATGTCATACATAAGGAATTCTGCGAGTATAAAGGCACAACAGGGAATACTCTACTTTATTGTACTAAGGCAATGCTAGTTTTGCTACACAACTATGTGATGCATAATGAATTATTCAAGTATAAAGGCACGGAAGGGAATTATCTACTTCATTGCACTGAGGCGATGCTACACAATTACATGACACATAACAAATTATGTGAATGTAAAGCCGAGGAAGGGAATTATTCACCTTATTGTACCAAGGCAATAGTACACAATTACATGACACATAACAAATTATGTGAGTGTAAAGGCGCGGAAATGAATTATCCACTTTATTGTACTGAGCCAATGCTACAGTTTCGCTATTTGTATTCATCCAATGTGTAATGTTGTATCACATTGCTGGCAGTTGGTGACTGTATTATTAACAGGACCCGGAGGCAGTGGTGGGTGGGTGTAGTGGTGGAGGGGTGTGTGGGGGGGGGGGGGCTGTGCTGCACATCATCAGTTAGTGCCGAGGCCTGTGGACTTTATCCCTCGGAGGGGGGTAGTGGTAAATTCCAAAGTACCGGGCATGAGGAGAAGGAGGAGGAGAGGGGGGAAGGGGAAAGGGGATGGGAAGGGGGAGGAGGGGGAGGGGGAAGGGGAATGGGAATGGGAAGGGAAAGGGAAAAGGGAACGGGAAGGGAGGGAAGGAGGGAAGAGAACGGGGATGGAAAGGGCGGAAGGGGAGGGGAAAGGGAGGGGGATGGAAGGGGGAAAAAGGGGAAGAGGAAGGGGGAGGGCGGAAGGGTGGAAGAAGGAGAAGTGGGAGGGGACGGGAGTGGAAACAGGAAGTGAGGGGATGGTGTGCAGTTTAGGGGAGCGGGAGGAGGTCGGAATGGAGGAAGCTGAAGCGGGATAGGGGAGGGAGAGAAATAAGGAAGGGGGGGGGCAGGACTGGGGGAGAGAAAGGAGAAGGGAATGGAGGGGGAGAAGAGGGCTGGCAAGGGAGGAGAAAGGAGAAAGGGGGGAAGGGGAAGTTGGAATTGGAGGGGTTGGGGGGGGGGGGGCATGGCCTGGGAAGGGGGGGAGAAGGGCGGTCGTGCGTGATCAGTTTCCAGAACAATGTTATACTCAAATATGATGTGCATATTTGCTCAATGTTAATTTATTATATATATATGTATATATATGTATATATATATATATGTATATATATATAAGATACAAACATTTATCAACATTCCGCTGAGCCTTGCAATGTCGGTAACGCGTTTTCACCACATGCACAATACTTTTATTATTGAACTTCAATTGTATGCAGTTTACTATTGCAATTGATCGTTGTTTTATTTATGCATCAAACAATTTTACTGTATGGCTGGACTACCAGTGCCCTGGTGTTGCCAAAATACACGATTCAATGAATAAACTACATTTAATAAAAAAGATTACCCACCGTCATCTTGCTTCCAAATAAAAAACAACACCAAAAACACCTCACTCTAAAAGTGTCCTGGCACTGCCAAAATAGATTACTCAATGAATAAACTACATTTAATGAAATATAAATAAAATTTTATAAACTACCCACAGTCATCTTGCATCTAATTTTTTATAAACCCACCAAAAAAACACCTCTCTCTAAAATTTGCATTGCGCTATGCACCAATGTACTAGCGACAGGTGTCGCCCATTTTGCTTTTGTTAGGAAACTCACAACAATGTGCAGATGTGCAGTTGTGCATAATGTGAACACCTGAATGAGCAACACCCAGCTTGAATAAAAGAAGGGCTCCATTGAGGACACACCCAGACTTTAGCTTAGCTTTGGGGTTGCAACAATATAGAAAGGCACTGATAAATCTGTCCGATCTTTGGTTAAAGATTAATCTTCAGGTGGGACGGTTGTAGAAGCTGGCGATATCTTTACAACAATCAAATGACAAATCGTTGGGGAAGCTCCGAATCTCTCTGGTCCAGCGGTAGCAGAGCACTTGTATCCAGCAACAGCAGCAAGGGTTCAGGAGGAAGGGATGGGTAAAGGTGGGTTCACCAGGTTCCAGCAACAAGAACAAAGCGAGAGAGCGATAAGGTACAGGGCCCCACCCAAGCAAACAACTCCCTTGATCAGGGGGAGAAGTAAGCCTGGGAGAAAAAAAGGGTAGAGTATAGGAAAGAGAAATGAGGAGAATTGAGTCAAAGGGCCATGTCTCTTTGCTCTATGGTGACCAGCCGACGAGCCAGAGACACGGACGGAGTAAGAGTAGAAAGTGAAATGCTGGCAGGCTCACCCTCCTGGAACTCTTTTCAGACATAATCAAGGAGGAGCAAGGCCATCGGAGAGGAGATAGAGAGGTGTGGACGAAGTGCGGTCCGGATTGCAAGTGACACTGTGAGATGGGATTGTCGGCGTCCGGCAATCACACTGGCCAGCCTGTTTGAACCGCAGATCACACAGCGTGATATAGGGCGTCTCGAGGGAGAGCCGGCAGGGGACCCAATCGTCGCGCATACACCTTACCTACCCCATTCCTCTACTAAACAATGCCCCATAAACCACCATGGTGGTGAGCAATACCCGCACCCGCCCCCACCCACCACCACCACCACCACCTCCACCTCTCAGCACACACCAGTCCAGTAGCGCCACCCACACTGCCATCATTAGATTGGTTGGTTGTTGGAATTTTACATCCTGGCAACATCTAAGGTAATATCAGAATGGGTACCGACTTGTGAACATGCACACTCATGGCGATTCCATAGCACTGCCTCACTGTGAAATCAGGCAACCCGATATCCCACTCAGACATATTATTCTGACACTGAGCTAGCCTGTCTTTGCTCTATCATATTAATGCCGAGCGCCAGGCTAGGTCGCGAAAAGTATCAATTTTGTTAGTCATTGGTTTGACTCGACCGGGAATCAAATTCCTGATCTCCCGCACGGGAGGCCCGCGCTCTACCGATTCGGCCACCATTAGATGGTGGACCCGTCCTTGAGACATCATGGAAGGGGTCAAGACCTAAACACACGGTCTGGCACGGTATCAAAGTATCGCCCACAGTGTTACTGTGTTTCGGTGGGCATCAGTGAGTGGGCACACACATGCCAAAGTAAGCTATCCAACTTAGAATATATTCATACACATTTATACTGCCCCAAGGTATACTATAAAAGATACCACGAAAAGTCTTATGTGCACATGTATATGAGGGGTGGTACTTACTAGTAGTAGTACTGTTAAGTGTGGTTGTAGTGATGGTGCAGGTGGTTGAAATGGTGGTGGTAATGGTGGTGGTAATGGTGATGGTGGTGATGGTGATAGTGGTGGTGGTGGTGGTGATAGTGGTGGTGGGAGTAATTGTGATAGTAATGGTAATGGTGGTAGTAGTGCTGACGGAGGTGGTAGTAGTGCTGGTAGTGTGGTAGTAGTGATAGTCGAGGTCGTGGAAGTGGTTGTGGTGGTGGAGGTGGCAGTAGTGATGGTGGAAGTGATGATAAAGGTGGTCCTACTATTACCATTAGTGGCGGAGGTGGTGGTGGTAGTGGTGATGGTGGTGATGATAGGGGCGGTGCTACTATTACTATTAGTGGTGGAGGTGGTGGTGGTGGTGATGGTGGTGATGATAGGGGCGGTGCTACTATTAGTGGTGGAGGTGGTGGTGGTGGTGTTGATTATGGGGCGGTGCTACTATTAGTATTAGTGGTGGAGGTGGTGGTGGTGGTGTTGATTATGGGGCGTGCTACTATTAGTATTAGTGGTGGAGGTGGTGGTGGTCGTGATGATAGGGGTGGTGCTACTATTACTATTAGTGGTGGAGGTTGTGGTGGTGATGGTAGGGGTGGTGGTAGTATTACTATTAGTGGTGGAGGTTGTGGTGGTGAGGATATGTGTGGTGCTACTATTACTATTAGTGATGGAGGTGGTGGTGGTGGTGATGATAGGGGTGGTGCTACTATTACTGTTCGAGGTGGTGGTGCTACTATTAGTGGTGGAGGTGGCAGTGCTGGTGATGATAGGGGTGGTGCTATTATTACTGGTGGAGGTGGTGGTGCTACTATTAGTGGTGGAGGTGGTGCTGGTGGTGATGATAGGGGTGGTGGTGGTGGTGGTGATGATATGGGTGGTGCTACTATTAGTGGTGGAGGTGGTGGTGCTACTATTAGTGGTGGAGGTGGTGGTGGTGGTGGAGGTGGTGGTCCTACTATTACTGTTGGAGGTGGTGGTGGTGGTGGTGATGATATGGGTGGTGCTACTATTAGTGGTGGAGGTGGTGGTGCTACTATTAGTGGTGGAGGAGGTGGTGGTGGTGGTGGTGGAGGTAAGGAGGGGGCGCAGTAGATGCCACATTGGATGATTGGATGAGTACATTTCCGCCGTCATTCTCCATGTCCATATATGGCTGGGCTACAACAGGGGGCGCTGGCAACATGAGCTATGTGCTGAATGAGGGTGGGTGGTGGAGGGGGGGGGGGTCAAGCACGTTGGGGAAATCATGCACCCTGGGAAAGAGCTGCATAGTGCTAAGACTAAGAGATACACACCACGGGATCCGCCCCTAAATCAGGCATTTACATTGATGACGCCACCTGAGTGTGTCATTCAGGAGACGTCCGCTGAGCAATCGGCAACCTCGATACCTAAATGTCGGACGTGTGTCGGTGGCCGTGTGTGAGTATTGGTTTTAGGGACTCGTGAGGATCAACTCACAAGGGAGTCGGGTCACACATACGCGAGTTGCTCAGTGTCTACATGCATGTAGCTATGCATGTTTACATCGGTGTGTGTGTGGAGGGGGGTGTTGTTAAATATTGTCACTATCATTCCGGGGAAAGGTGGTGGAGAGGGGTGCGGGGGGGGGGGCAGGGGGGAGGGGGGTGCGAGGGGGCGTGTGTACACGGCGGGGTGACTGTTGTCATCCAGAGATCGACCACAGTAACTCACAGTTTGCCTTCACGAGGTTCCAGTAAAGAAACTAATGTCACAGCATATGAGACGACCATTGAACTTGAACTTAACGTTGTAGCCTATGGCTATCTGGAGATTATATTTTCGCATTTAATAATTCTGCACATGTTACTATACAGGTATGTGTATAAATATAGTATAGTTATACGAGTCTTACCTTGGTACAGATGATGGATAACTGTTGTTTTACCGAGGTATAAGCCTCGGATAGATGTGGGCTAGGGAGAGGTAAGCACGTCCGGTACCAGCAATCTTAACCTACTTATTGAGGATAAAAATGACTTTCAAACAATGGATACTATTACTTTACCGAAAAGGTACACCAACGGAATAGATGTGGAGCAGGTGTGGCGGGAGGGCCCTAGCCCACATCTATCCGAGGCTTATACCTCGGTAAAACAACAGTTATCCATCATCTGTACCAAGGTAAGACTCGTATAACTATACTATTTTACCTCGGTAAACAGCCTCAGGCTAGCCTCAGGCTAGGGAGACCTTTACATAATTCATTTTTATCCTTAATATCATTCTTTCTTATTATTATAACATTCTAAATTTTTGTTCTCACCTATTCTTGTTAGTTGGCGAGAAGACGCTTTGCAACGCCGGTAGGCTTTTCTAGTCGTTTATTATAATGTTTTGCAAACGACTTAGCCGTCTTCCAGCCTGCATGCGCTAGTATTCTTTTCACAGAAATACCAAGCACCCGTGCCTTGGAGACCATGGCTCCTCTAGTTGAGTGGGAAGAGTATTTACTCGTATCCACTCCAGCCAATTTCAACACCGTAATTGTCCATCTGGCAAGTGTGTCTCGTGAAATCGCCTTATGTGGCTTTATAAAGCTCACTAATAGTTGTTGTGATGCACGTAAATCCTTTGTCTTGTATATATAAGCCCGTATGGCCGACACAACACATAATTTCCGATCATTCGGAAAACAGTCTAAGTGAACCGTTGATAAAGGGTCACCTAACGTGTTCGATTTAAGCAATTTTTCTAAATCAAACGTAGCTTGTTCCTTGTCTATTTCTAATCCAGTTAAGGATAAAGCAACAATCGTCTGTCCTCTGTGTCCGGTTACTAACAATAACAGGACCGCGACCTTAAAACCTAACTGTTTTATATCTAACCACGAGTTGTGAGGCCAAGCCTGAAACAACTTAAATACTATAGAAACATCCCAAAACCGACTATACTTTGGTTTTGGAGGATTCCTTTGATAAATTGAACGAAGTAAATAACAAATAACATAATGTTTTCCAACTGTTTCGCCATCAATTCTAGGTAATATAATTGATAACGCACACCTCGCCGCATTAATCGATCCAAAGGAAAGTCCTTCATCCTCTAGAGAACGAAGAAACCGAGCTACTTGTGAAATCTTTGGATTTGTTGGCTTAACTTTCATTAACAAACAATGTACACCCCATTTCTTTAAATAGGTTGTATACATTTTGACAGTTCCTGGCCTCCAGGCATCCGATACTATCCTATCCTCAGTAATTCTGTCCAATCCAAATTGCTGTAGCTGCTTCCTTAGAAAAGGAATGCCAATAGGGGCGTCGTTGACACGTCGCCGTGAACCACTAGCGGTCCGTGGTGCGTCAGATTCCCGAGTTTTCTTGGGAATCGTATACGATCTTTTGCCAGTTGTGAAACTGCTGGCAGCCAAGGTTGCGTGTCCCAATCGGGCACCACCAGTATCGCATGTGTCCCTTCCAAGCCGATTTTTCTCACTACTCGGCTGATAATGCTAAATGGTGGGAAAATATAAAAATAATTATTTTCCCAGGTAATAGCAAACGCATCTACTTTCCAAGCATCCGGTTCAGGATGCCAAGAAACATAACAGGGTAACTTGTTATTATTTCGTGATGCAAATAAGTCAACTTCAGGTGTACCCCATTTTTCACAAACGAAGTTAAACAAAGGTGTAGAGAGAGACCACTCTAAATGGTCATGGAAATTTCTACTTTTATAATCTGCAAGTGTATTTTGTGACCCTGGAATATGCGCTACAGTCAGCCAGACTTGTTGAGCCTGTGCCCAGTTCCAAATCAGTTTAGATAACTGATTGCAAGACTTTGATTTGGTTCCACCCATGTTACGAATATATGCCATGGCAGTAGTATTATCAGTTAGTATTCTAACCTGTGATTTATTTATCTTTACTAAACTACGTAAGCCCAGATAAATAGCACGCAATTCTAGTGCATTAATATAGTCTGATTTTTCATCATCAAGCCATCTACCTCCTGTTGTGACCCCATCTCGATGAGCTCCCCAACCTTCTAACGAAGCATCAGTAGTAATTACTGTATTAGGTTCCGCCATGCGGATTGGATTTGGTGAACTTGCTATATGTTGCATCCACCATCCAATATCCTGTAACCCTTCTTGCGAAATAAACATCTTTCGCTCAAAATTGCCTTTAGTTCGTGTTAACGCTAAATTTTTATCTATTTCTAGCGACTTAATATGGGCCTTCCCATATAACACAGCAGGTGCATATGAGGTCATTATGCCAATAAGAACAGCAACCTGTCTAATTTTTGGCTTTGATAACTTAATAAGCTGAGTCGCTGTAGTCATAAACTTAATTAGTTTTTGTTCTGTTATCGACACTGTAAGGGACTGTGTATCCAGAATAAACCCTAAACATTTGAGTTGTTTTGTTGGTTTAAACACTGACTTTTGTTGATGTACATAAAACCCCAATTTAGTGAGTAATGCACATAAATCCAAAACTGCATTCACACAACCAATTTGTGTTGATGCTATAATAAAAGAATCATCTATGTATGGAAACATTATGTGACCCTTCCTCGCCATTACCGAGAAAACAGGTTTAAGCAATTTAGTAAATAAACGTGGCGCACAAGCTAAGCCATTCGGCATGCAGGTAAACTCATAGAGTTGGTTATCCCAAATAAATCGAAGAAATTTTCGGTATTGTTCCATTATGGGAAGCGTATAATATGCATCCTGTAAATCAACACTAGCCATCCACGCATCTGGTGTAATCAGATCTCGTGCCGTATCTAGAGAGAACATTTTAAAATGTCGATATTCCACCCTTTTATTAAGGATTGTTAAATCCAGGATCATTCGAACATCACCATTAGGCTTCGGTCTCGAGAAAATGTTTGAAATAAACTGTCCTGAACAGTGTGTCACTTTTTGTATAATTCCTTTCTCAAAGAATTTATGTACCTGTTTAGTTAGTGCGTCTCGTTCAACTGGTTGAATGTTATATGGAAAAGGTATTATACTTTGTACAGGAATTTGTGTAAAAGGAATTTGAACACCCCTAACTATTTCTATAATTTCTTGGTCACTAGTAATTTTGTGCCACTCAGAAATATGATTACTAATATTACCAGCCACAAAGTTGCTTACAGTTTGTGTGTTTTTAGAGGCTGCAGGGACTTGTAAAGTTTGTGTTTGGACCTCTACTTGGACCCGCCCCTGGGGAAAGGTCTCGACGAGTTGAACCCTCGACCTATTGGCCGTGCGGTGTTGTCGGTCCAGCCTGGGCGAGCGCCCCGGCCCCGAAACCCTTGACCGAAGTTTGAACTCGGTCTGGTTCCTCTGGTGAACCGTCGTGGACGAAAATCCCCTCGTGACTTTTTGAAACGAGGAACTTCCTGTTTCTTCTTGCCATCCATGTTTTTGCCACTCTTGGCTGCAGTCTCTACCTCTTTATAGAGGTATTGTAGTTGACCGCCAAACATCTTGGTGTTATCTAAAGGTTTCCCTTTAATCGGCTCTGGAGCAAGATAAAGCGTAAACTCCTTCCCCTCATTATCGGTAACCTTCTTAGAGCGAGCCACTTCTTTGCCAGCATCTGTGCAAACTGACTTGAAGACATTTTCATATCTTCGAAACGACAGGTAATTACCTGCCGCCGCTAGCACTGCAATGCCTTTGTCCATTGTCTTAGCCAAAGACGAGAACTTATTTTCACTCTGCATCCTATTAGCCACAGGAACAATAGCTGTTAGGGTAGCCAACACTGCCTTATGCACTGTGTGCAACACATCCTCAAACTTCTTACGGTCATCCGTCATATTGACATCCCGATCCATTTCTTTAATGATGGAGTTGGGAACACCCTTTATGCCTGTTAACTCATCTCCTAACTTGGAGATAACCTCCGCCGGTTTGAACGTGCGAAAATGACCATTCACGGTCTCGCGCATAAGCGTAGTGGTTTTAACCCGCTTAGCCTTTGGCTTCTCCACCTTCTTAGCCACTTTAGTGCCAATGTCCGCATAGACCCCTTCATATACGGTGTCTGAGTCTGATTCCGTAGAAGTAGACTCAGTGGACGACTCAGAAGAAGAATATTTCCTCTTCCTCTTCTTCTTTTTGGACTTAGTCTTCCGCTTTTTGCGCAAACCAGACTCTGCCCGCTCCTTGGTGAATTCATCACCCGAAGAAATCACCTGTTTCTTCTTCTTCCTCCGTTTAGGAGAAGGAGGAGGAGGAGCCTTAAGCTCCACCGCCGAGTCTGTGTCCAAGAAATCCTCAAATGAATCCTCTTGGACACTCGGCCTACGCCGCTTCCGAGACACAGGCGATTTGGCAGTCAAGATGTGGCTTTCCAATCTTGCAAAGCGAGCCTCCCAATCTGGAGGCGCAGGCACATCAGGCACTGCGTCCTCGTCCGGGTCGGAGAGGATATGCGCCCGGGGCTGTGTCGACGGCCCTGCCGACAACACAGGTGAGGAGTCGTACTCCTCGTCCACTCCACTCGGAACACGCCCCTCGGCTGCTGCTGCACCGCGCTTACTCCGCTTCGTGGCCATCGGGAGCTGAAACAATTTGGTCAGTCCCGGTATATATATATGTCACAATATGGTTGTTTCAAACTCATTTGGACATCTATTGGTGTTAAAGAACGTGTTTATACCGTTATAACACAGGCGTAATAAGCTAAATTTGTGCGTGGGTTGTGGGTCAAGCCCAAACCTTACGCGGGGTCGGGACCAGTGTATCGGCCCGCCCATCCCTCTGTTCCGCACACTTCTCCCACCTGTGACTACTACGTCAACAAGTTGGAGAAAATGCTACGAAACTCGGAGAAACGCCTGAAAAAGTTTGTCTAGGGGAGTCTATAAAAGAAACCCAGGAGCATCTCCAACATTACTCTCTATTAGAGTACGAGAGAATTTCCACATGAGATAGGGCGAAACCCACATCTCTACCCATAGTCACACGGTGACCCGGGTGTTGACATAACCGCTAATGACCACCGGTTTGGTTCCTTCGAGAAACCCACTCGAGTGTTCTATCCTTGGTTGTTTATAACCAAATAACTCGTCCAAATTGGACCAACGAAAGTCTAAACTTTCCATAATGATGCTCTAATGCATCATAATTAAGCTAACCACAGTTTTTATTATACTTACTGCGTATTTGCTTGTATGTAGACTAATTTTGCCGGAGCAACCCAACGACACGTTATCCAGTCGTGAGTTGTATATGCTAATTGCTGGTACCGGACGTGCTTACCTCTCCCTAGCCTGAGGCTAGCCTGAGGCTGTTTACCGAGGTAAAATATATATATATATGGTGTATGAATATATGTATTTTGTAGAGAGAAATCTAAATGAGAACAAACCTATCTAGCAAAATCATTAATATCTTGTTGTTTTGTTTTTACATCTCCTGATTAAGGAAATAAAAGATGGGGGAAGTTTAAATTTCGGTCATTATTATTTCTATTATTATCGTGATTATTATTGTTATATTCGTCACCATTATTATTATTATTATTATTATTATTATTATTATTATTATTATTATTATTATGTTACCATTCCTTGCCCTATCTTAGTAATGTTGGATACCAGACAGGGAAATCACAGGTAATCAATATTGCAAGTTGTAAACACTTTCTCTGACTCGATCTCAGATCGAATCCACGAAAAGCAGATGTCCAGATCAGTTCATTGATAACAGCTGCGTAGTTGTAAACACTTTCTCTGACTCGATCTAAGATCGAATCAACGAGAAGCAGATGTCCAGATCAGTTCATTGATAACAGCTGCGTAGTTGTACACACTTTCTCTGACTCGATCTAAGATCGAATCCACGAGAAGCAGATGTCCACATCAGTTCATTGATAACAGCTGCGTAGTTGTAAACACTTTCTCTGACTCGATCTAAGATCGAATCCACGAGAAGCAGATGTCCACATCAGTTCATTGATAACAGCTGCGTAGTTGTAAACACTTTCTCTGACTCGATCTAAGATCGAATCCACGAGAAGCAGATGTCCACATCAGTTCATTGATAACAGCTGCGTTATTCACCATCTGCTTCTGAACCAGATATATACAATCATGCAGACTTCTTGCCGTCCTAACCGTGTGGGATACACTGTTTGTGCTGCATACAGACATGCAAGGGTTCGTGAACAAACCTGTTTATCCGATTTGAGGTGAATTACTGAGCACAATTACACTGCATGCACTCTGTAATTAAACAACATATACATCAACTAAGTGGGTTCTATGAGTACAACCTCCTGCTTTCACTCTCTTGAAGATGTATACTGCCTATTATGGATAAGCCTGAATAGGCTTGTTTTCACCATTAGACAGTTTGTCGATAGAAAGCCCGAGCCTACACTTTTACCGACCAAAGCCATTTTTAACCTCCCACAACACATAGACATGGTATGAGAGCAACTGGCCTTTGATGACGCTGTAAGTTATACACAGCGGTGGAAATCCAAATTTGCAGAGGTAGGGGCACAGGGAATCGAACCACTGACCTTCAGATTAGGAGTCCGACCTAGAAACAAGTCAGACACTCTAACCACTCCGCCACAGAGAACAGCTTTGCCATTGTCAATTAAATAAATAAGGATCCCAATAACGAATTAAGCTAATTTCCCCTCTCTTCACTTTTTAAGGCAATCTCTATTAAACAATGCGCATAACGAGG
This sequence comes from Branchipolynoe longqiensis, assembly GCA_030323885.1. Lineage (NCBI taxonomy): Eukaryota > Metazoa > Annelida > Polychaeta > Phyllodocida > Polynoidae > Branchipolynoe > Branchipolynoe longqiensis. The sequence continues at coordinate 401 of JASIRB010002541.1, read as the reverse complement.
ATTGGATTGCCCTCCTGGGGTGGGTGTGTCTGTCTGATTAATGTTGCATGCTTTAAAGTTATGGAGTCTGATGGTTTTGAGTTTCTGCCATTTTCTGAGATAAATACATTAGATTGATAATTATAATCTAACTTTTTTTAGCTTGAAGTAACTTTGATCAAGAAACACATAACTTTGGAGAGATATTTGAAGTTAAAACCCACCAAATTAATTTTAGCGTGTGCGTCAAAATTCCAACACCATAGCCTTCAGCGGTGACATGTTTTTAGTGAATTGGCTTAGTATCCCCTTGCATGCAGCAAGTAGGCTTAACGTTTGTTTAAAGTTGCATGGTCCGATGTTTTGAGTTTCTCTCATTTTTACGAGATAATATATATTAAATTAATTGGTATGTTTGGGGG
>JASIRB010003731.1:0-13553 GCA_030323885.1 Branchipolynoe longqiensis | reverse complement strand
TAGACAAGCAACAAGCTACGTTTGATTTAGAAAAATTGCTTAAATCGAACACGTTAGGTGACCCTTTATCAACGGTTCACTTAGACTGTTTTCCGAATGATCGGAAATTATGTGTTGTGTCGGCCATACGGGCTTATATATACAAGACAAAGGATTTACGTGCATCACAACAACTATTAGTGAGCTTTATAAAGCCACATAAGGCGATTTCACGAGACACACTTGCCAGATGGACAATTACGGTGTTGAAATTGGCTGGAGTGGATACGAGTAAATACTCTTCCCACTCAACTAGAGGAGCCATGGTCTCCAAGGCACGGGTGCTTGGTATTTCTGTGAAAAGAATACTAGCGCATGCAGGCTGGAAGACGGCTAAGTCGTTTGCAAAACATTATAATAAACGACTAGAAAAGCCTACCGGCGTTGCAAAGCGTCTTCTCGCCAACTAACAAGAATAGGTGAGAACAAAAAATTTAGAATGTTATAATAATAAGAAAGAATGATATTAAGGATAAAAATGAATTATGTAAAGGTCTCCCTAGCCTGAGGCTAGCCTGAGGCTGTTTACCGAGGTAAAATAGTATAGTTATACGAGTCTTACCTTGGTACAGATGATGGATAACTGTTGTTTTACCGAGGTATAAGCCTCGGATAGATGTGGGCTAGGGCCCTCCCGCCACACCCTGCCACATCTATTCCGTTGGTGTACCTTTTCGGTAAAGTAATAGTATCCATTGTTTGAAAGTCATTTTTATCCTCAATAAGTAGGTTAAGATTGCTGGTACCGGACGTGCTTACCTCTCCCTAGCCCACATCTATCCGAGGCTTATACCTCGGTAAAACAACAGTTATCCATCATCTGTACCAAGGTAAGACTCGTATAACTATACTATATATATATATATATATATATGTATATATATATATATATATATATATATATAATATAATACAGACTACAGACCTGACTGATTATATACCGGGCGCGGTGGCCGAATCGGTAGAGCACAGCCTCGGGAGTTCGGTTCTCGGTTGGGTCAAACTAATGACCTATCAAATTTATGCTTTTCGCTTCCTAGCCTGGCGTTCAGCATTAATTGGGTAGGGCAAGGACTGGTTAGCTCAGTCAGGATAATGTGACTGAGTGGGATATCGGGTCATGGTGCTGGCGGCCTGATTTTCCTTTGGGGCAGCACTATATATAAATTCATCATGAGCATAACACTGTCACAAGTCAGTACCTGTCCTATGTATGACCTTAGATGTTGCTAGGACATAAAACTCCTACAGCCAACCGACTGATTATATCTGATCAGGATGGAATGTTGGTGTATAACCAGCTAGGGATGAGAACATGCTTTGCTGGTCAATGTTCCACTGATGGTCTAATTGACCTCATGGGGGTTACCATTGATAAATTTGTGTGTTGGCCTTCTGTACAGTTATTACCAGTCCCCTGACAACAGCGGCGTGTCGGTGAAAGCGATTCGAAATGAGTTGTAGCGCAAGGCCATAATTTGTGAACAGAACCCAACTGTAATGATTCCTCGCTCCATATGCCCAGAAGGAATCTTTTCCATCACCCTCACCATGGAGACGACTTTCGTGAAAATAATATGGTCTCATCACACCTCACACAATGTCGCACTTCCAGCTAACTCTAAGCGGTTAGAAGGGAAAACCGTCGCTGTTCAGTGTTCAAACTTCTTCTCGAATATGCAAGGTCATGCCTTTGGGAATTTTCACTGATAGTACAACTTATTATTGTGGAGGTAGCATCTAGGTCTAGACATCAGGAAGGAGGAAGCTGTTGTCTCTGTGGGACCAACCCACTGGGACCTGGTTATCTATCGCTAACATTTGGATCCACAAGGGAACCATTGAATGATAGTAAGGAGGGGCTAGCGGTATCCGTGCAGCTCAGCATCTCGCCCAATCACCAAACACCTCCAGTGCAGATTCCCAGATGCCATCATCACTTGCCGCTACTGATACTAGGTCCACATACCGCAGGCAATTTCACTACATTATTAACACTTCTCATATACTTATCTGTTTTCTGTATATACTACCGGGGGTGGTGACCGAATTGGTAGAGCGCGTGCCTCACATGCGGGAGGTCGGGAGTTTGGTTCCCGGTCGTTTCAAACCAATGACTTATAAAATTGGTACTTGTCACTTCATAGCCTGGTGCTCGGCATTAATCTAATAGGACAAGTAGCCTACTGGCTAGCACAGTGTCACGATAATATGACTGAGTGGGATATCGGGTCATGGTCCTGGTGGTCTGATTTCCCAGTTGGGCAGCACTATAAAATCGTCATGAGTGCGCACTGTCACATGTCGGTACCCATCCTAATATGGCTTTAGATGTTGCCAGGATGTAAAACTCTAGAAAGTAAGCAACCATGTAATACTACAACCACTGTCCATATAGTACTGCCCCATTCCATATACTACTGACAGTTCCCATATATAGTACTGACACCCTCGATATACTACTGACAGTTCCCATATATAGTACTGCCCCATTCCATATACTACTGACAGTTCCCATATATAGTACTGACACCCTCGATATACTACTGACAGTTCCCATATATAGTACTGCCCCATTCCATATACTACTGACAGTTCCCATATATAGTACTGACACCCTCGATATACTACTGACAGTTCCCATATATAGTACTGCCCCATTCCATATACTACTGACAGTTCCCATATATAGTACTGACACCCTCCATATACTACTGACAGTTCCCATATATAGTACTGCCCCATTCCATATACTACTGACAGTTCCCATATATAGTACTGACACCCTCCATATACTACTGACAGTTCCCATATATAGTACTGACACTCGATATACTACTGACAGTTCCCATATATAGTACTGACACCCTCCATATACTACTGACAGTTCCCATATATAGTACTGCCCCATTCCATATACTACTGACAGTTCCCATATATAGTACTGACACCCTCCATATACTACTGACAGTTCCTATATAGTACGCCCCACCATATACTACTGACAGTTCCCATATATAGTACAGACACCCCCATATACTACTGACATTCCCCATATAAAGTACTGCCCCTCCCATATACTACTGACATTTCCCATATATATAGTACTGAACACCCTCCATATACATACTGACATTCCATATATAGTACTGCCTCCCATAAAAACTAACAGGTCCCATATATATACTGACACCTTCATATACTACTGACAGTTTCCCAGTATAGTACCACATACTCATATACTACTGCCCATACACACTACACAACTGATACTCCATATACTACTGACAGTTCCCATATATAGTACTGACACCCTCCATATACTACTGACAGTTCCCATATATAGTACTGACACTCCATATACTACTGACAGTTCCCATATATAGTACTGACACCCTCCATATACTACTGACAGTTCCCATATATAGTACTGACACTCCCCATATACTACTGACAGTTCCCATATAGTACTTACATTCCATATACTACTGACAGTTCCCATATATAGTACTGACACTCCATATACTACTGACAGTTCCCATATATAGTACTGACACTCGATATACTACTGACAGTTCCCATATATAGTACTGCCCCGTTCCATATACTACTGACAGTTCCCATATATAGTACTGACACCCTCCATATACTACTGACAGTTCCCATATATAGTACTGACACTCGATATACTACTGACAGTTCCCATATATAGTACTGACACCCTCCATATACTACTGACAGTTCCCATATATAGTACTGCCCCATTCCATATACTACTGACAGTTCCCATATATAGTACTGACACCCTCCATATACTACTGACAGTTCCCATATATAGTACTGCCACTCCCCATATACTACTGACAGGTCCCATATATAGTACTGACACTCTTCATATACTACTGACAGTTCCCATGTATAGTACTGACACTCCCCATATACTACTGACAGTTCCCATATATAGTACTGACATTCCATATACTACTGACAGTTCCCATGTATAGTACTGATACTCTCCATATACTACTGACAGTTCCCATATATAGGACTGACACTCCATATACTACTGACAGGTCCCATATATAGTACTGGCACTCTCCATATACTACTGACAGTTCCCATGTATAGTACTGATACTTTCCATATACTACTGACAGTTCCCATATATAGTACTTACACTCCATATACTACTGACAGTTCCCATATATAGTACTGACACCCTCCATATACTACTGACAGTTCCCATATATAGTACTGATACTCTCCATATACTACTGCCAGTTCCCATATATAGTACTGACACTTTCCATATACTACTGAGTCTTTCCATATACTACTTGCACATTCCATATATATTACTTGCACTTTGCACATACTACTGACACATTGCATATACCATTGCCGCTTTGCATATACTACTGACACTTTGCATATACTACTAACACTTTCCATATTATACTACTGACACTTTCCATATATACTACTTGCACTTTGCACATACTACTGACACTTCGCATATACTACTGACACTTTGCATATACTACTGACACTTTCATGTACTGTTCCGATGTTCGATGACAACGCCACTCACCTGTATTATCGTCTTTTATGACGTCAGCCATCACTCATGCTGTGCGCGGATTAGTTGCACGTTTCTATGCCTCAATGGTGGTTAAGTGGCGTGTCATATTTTACTGAAAAATAAGTTTCTCATTACTTCATTATATCTATCTGAATATCAAAACATTTCTCATACAAAACACTACGTTTTTAATTCATAAAGAATCTTCACTATTTCCTCCCCTCGACCCCTCACCCCTCAACCCCTCTACCCATCCACCACACCCCCCCCCCCCCCCCCCCCAACACACACACACACAAACACCTCCGACATCATTGGCCTGCTGCATTGCCCTAAACCAGCCATCAGCGCCACCTATCAGGGTATGGTCATGTCCAGTAGATACGTCCGATCTGATTTGTCGTTGCTTAGCACGTGACCAGGTGCTTAGGGCAGGTTTTCACTGAGCATGCGCATGTGACATGTCCATGCATCTACCCGGATTCTGTAGCATACTATGAAGGTCTCCCCAAAACATGCGATATGTGCTCAGACAATGAAAGAACTCTCTTTTACCCGCGAAGTGAACGATCAGACCGGTGCACCTTAGCAATGTAAGCTTCATTCCAACCACACGAAGGCGGCATTGTTGGCTAAGATCTGCTGACGACGACAGCATGAATTCTCATAACTCTTTCTGTGTTTCTTTCTTTTCTCTTTAATTTAGGGGGACGGGGGATCCCTTTTTTGGTGTATGTGTCATGGGGCAGGGGTGATGATCATGGGGAAATATTGTGCCTAGAGCAGGACTCGAACCCACATCTCTTTGGGTTCCGGGCAAGAGTGCTAACTATTACACCACCTAGGCTCCCTGATATCACACCATTACCCACTCCTACCTGTCTATGCGGCTCCTTGCGTGAGAAGTCAGTGCAGACTACTACATATGCTTAGATATGGAGCGGACCTTGTGGAAGGACGCCGGGTGCGGTGGCCGAATCGGTAGAGCGCGTACAGAAGGCCGGGAGTTCGGTTCCCGGTCAAGTCAAACCAATGACTTTACAATTGATACTTGTCGTTTCCTAGCCTGGCACTCAGCATTAATAGGATAGGGCAAGGACTGGTTAGCTCAGTGTCCGGATAATGTAACTGAGTAGGATATCAGGTCATGGTGCTACCGGCCTAATTTCCCAGTGCTGCAGCACTTTAAGTTAAAATGAGTGCACACTGTAACAAGTTGCTACCCGTCCTGATGTAACCTTAAATGTTGCCAGGACCTAAAACTCCAGCAAACAGATATGGAGCAGACCTTGTGGAGGTCAGGTAAGTTGTTGGTAGTGGGCTGACAGGTGGGCATCCAGTAGGCATTCGCTCCTCAGGGGAGGTAGTGTAGCGGTGTAGCGGAAAGAGACACATGGGATGCAAGTCCAGACAGGCTTTGAATCAGACCAGACACATTTTGTCAGAAATTTCTATTTGTTTGTAGTTGCTGCGAGCACCGATCCAAATCTAGTTGTCGGCACTTTGACGTAAAGAGGCAACAGGATATCCCCCACTGAAACCTTGCCGTGCACACTCGGTCTTTCACAGCTTCAATCCAATTGGCGCCCATCACCGGGGGAATATCCAATCAGGATCGCCGGTACAAAGGGTTCTCGGGGGGGGGGGGGGTTGAAGAGATCGTTGATTGGTGGATATTCGGCAGCCATTGTTGTGCTCGCTGAAAGGGTTTCTGGAGGCTTGCGGTGGGCATTGTGGGTAGGATTGTGCACACACTGAGATGGCCTCGGTGCCGACCTCCTTCTTGCAATGTTACAAGCCGGTCTGTGTGCCAGTTTCTGTTGGGTTTTTATTGTTGTATATCAAATGCACCGTTAAAATTAGGGTCAATTATTTTTTTTCTCGCTGACAAATTGATGGAGACATTTTTCAAACCAAGTGAATGCTTAAGGAGATATTGTTGGGATTCGCATTGAAACATTTCTCAATAAGTCAGAACATTGTGGGAATATAATACCAAAGAAAGTTTTGGTGAGCGATAATAAGGGTAACACCTTGTCTGCCACCCGGTAAAACCGACACATTTCAAACCTGAGATTACTAATGTGTCCCGACAATTTGTTGTCAGACCTTTTACATTGAAGTAAGATTTGATGAAGTAGGACAGATTGTAATGCCAAGTGCTATCTACATACAGTATAACCCCGTTAAACCAAACTTGAAGGGACCCTAGACATTTGTTTGGATTCACCGATCATTGGTTTAACCGAGCTTTGACTTTGGCTTGGCTTTGGCAAAAACGGGGGTGCATTATGAATGTACAATGTATGTGGACACTATGATTATTGTTTTTTATGTATATATACAGTTTAACCCCATTAAACCAGCATCGGTTAAATCAAACAATCGGTTAATCCAAACTTTTTTTGCCAACCTGGAAAAATACTACCATTTATCATATAAAAAAAGTCGCAGATGACCTTAAAACCAATTGAAAGTTTGGTTTAACTGTACCGGAAGTGGCCTGGGACCGACAATTCTGTTTGGATTAACCGATACTTTGGATTAACCGACTTTGGTTTCACCAACTTTTTCATATGATAAATGGTAGTATTTTGCCGGGCCGCCGAAAAAAGTTTGGATTAACCGATCGTTTGGTTTAACCGAGCTTGGTTTAACGGGGTTGTACTGTAATTATAACATAGGTAAAAATACCAGCATTAATTGGTCATCTCTTTAGTTTGACTCGACCAGAGATCAAACCAACGATCTCCCACACAGAAGAGGAGCACTCTACTCATTCAGCCATCCAGTCCAATTAGGACACAAGTGAATGTTTGCAAATGCTGTCATGTTTTGACGATTGATGTTGTCTGCTGATTGCCCCAGAGTAATTCTTTCCAATTATCTCTAATTGAGTGTGGTATTAGACTTGAACTTCACCGCCCTCGCTTACAGCCAACTGCTTCCTGCTAATATCGCCAGTCAATTTCCACTCAGGGTGGCATTCATATATAACCCTCATGTGGAGCTCCATTTGCCCACGTCTCTTCCACTGGCGGTACCGGGCGCGGTGGCCTACTCGGGAGAGCGCAGGCCTCGCATGCGGGAGATCAGGAGTTTGGTTCCCAGTCGAGTCAAATCAAAGAGACATAAAATCTATACTTGTCGTTACCTAGCCTGGCGCTTGGCATTAATAGGATAGGGAAAGGAGTGGTTAGCTCAGTGTTAGGACAATGTGACTAAATGGGATATTGGGTCATGGTCCCCGTGGCCTGATATCCCACTATGGCAGCACTATAAGGTCGCCATGAGTGCACACTGTTACAAGTCGGTACACGTCCTGGTGTGGCCTTAGATGTTGCCAGGACGTTAAACCAACCGACCAATCCGCTGACGGTTACCATGTTCCAGCAGCGGGCGCAGTGGGAAGCAGCTGAGTGACTGAAAATAAAAATAAAATGTTGTCCATGGTTTATTAAAGCTAAACGCTATATCTGTGCAAACTGGTAGAATAATCTCAAAATCTGTTAATCAGCCACCGTCGCCTCCTCTGCCAAGCCATCCCCCCCAACACACACACACACACACACACACATACACACACTCACTCACTCACTCACTCACTCACTCACTCACTCACTCACTCACGCACGCACGCACGCACGCTCGCTCGCGCGCGCACACACACACACACACACCACACACACCACACACACCACACACCACACCACACACACACACACACACCAACCTCCCTGTCACAAATCACATCAGCCAACCCAATACTCCTGTAGAAATAAAACTATAATTGAACTCAGGAACTCTGTAAGCCCCACGCAATATTGTATTAATGCCATGTTGTCTTAGCCGATCCCAGGTTGTTACATGGCCAGAATAGTCCTGTGTGTTGGATTTAAAGAATATTCACATAACGCTAAAGCACTGTGAAGTTTACATATTATATCTAAGTGGAGTATATATTTTCGCTGAAGTGGTAGACAACAATTGAGTGAAGCTGAAAAGGTGGATAACTGATCGATGTCTCATCAGGAACAGAATCTGCTACTGGCCACAGTGATACATGGCTCCAAGAAATAAGATAATTGCGAGCTCTCTCTTTAAGTCGCGGCTGTAAATTTGGCGCTTATTGGTAAAGGTGTTCAATTACGACTAGCAGCATGCGCCCATCTGACTGGCTGGAGGCAGTGTGCGTCTACGCACCCAGCACTGCGCACGCGCAGTATGTAGTAACAAAACTCGTTTTATATTTAGAGAGCAAAGGGAATGTGCTGTTGTAGTTTAATGGAAGAGAAGGCGATGTCTACGGCGTTAGGAAGGGGAGGGAAGCGTTTTTTATTGGTAGGCAGCAGCAGACTCTATAGAGATGTCGGAGTGGGACGTAACTCAGGCCGTAGAGTGTCCACCTGTGAATGTGTCGGTCATCCCATTGATCATGCTCAGTGGATCCATTTGCACTTTGGGTTATTTTCCGTACCAACTCCAACCAGTGGTCCAAAACTGGTTCATAAAAGGCTGCGGTATGTGCTGTTCTGTGTGGAATGTGCATATAAAAGACCCCTTGCTGCTTATCGGAAAGAGTGGCGGCAGCAGGTTTCCTCCAAAGAAATATGTCAGAATGACCACATGTTTGATGTCAAATGGCCGATGATAAAAAGCAATGTATTCTAGAGGCATCATTAAATAAAACAAGCTTTATTACACGGATACCATGAATGTTGGACCCATCACTCGCAGTATATAATCTGTAATCCCCATCATGCAGCTTTGAGTTATGCGGTTATCGGCTGTATTTCTGCTGTATCGAGAACTCTGCTTCCGTATGAACATTGTAGAGTGTGGTCAATGCCGCACACTCTGAGGCACACACCAATAACACGGACGCCTCATAGTTAACCAAACAAGATGGCGGACTAGGTAGGGCGTCCACTTCTCGTATGGGAAGTTGTCTTTTCCATTCCCGTCCGAATGAAACCAAAAGCTTACAAGACTAGTTCTTGTTGCTACCATGCCTCGTGTTAGCATTACCAAGATAGTTGGCTCAGTGTTAGGATAATGTGACTGAGTACTATATCGGGTCCTGATGCCGACAGCAAGGTATTTTAATAGGGAAGCACTATACGGTAGCCGTTTGCTTGGAAAGTGGTGTGGAATTTTGGATCACTACACTAGAGATAAATCAATGTACAGACTGTGGCAACATGATGGAATATTTATAAGAAGTGCCCCCTAGATCACGATAAAGGCGCAGATATCCCAAGAAAGGCCGTCTCAGATGAGATGAGTTTCATGGTAATCGACAGTTTTTTGGGGGGGTTTTCTTGAAGATTTTTACTGCCTATTATGGATAAGCCTGAATAGACTTGTTTTCACCATTAGACAGTTTGTCGATAGAAAGCCTGAGCCTACACTTTTACCGACCCAGGGGACTTTTAACCTCCCATACCACATAGACATGGTATGAGAGCAACTGGCCTTTGATGACGCTGTAAGTTAACCACAGCGGTGGAAATCCAAATTGGCAGAGGTGGGGGCATGGGGAATCGAACCACCGACCTTCAGATTAGGAGTCTGACCTAGAAAAAAGTCAGACACTCTAACCACTCGCCACAGAGAACACCACAGTTCAGACCCGATGCAACGTAATGGTCAATGCAAAGTACCGGAAGCGCCTTAATAATAATAATAATAATAATAATAATAATAATAATTAGTTGAGCCTTCCCATCTGTTGAGCCTGACATGTCATTTTGTGGCACCGTCTCCTTAGGTTTGAGAATGTGGCAATGAATAATCAAGCATGGCCTTTGGTTGGCTTTTATTTTAGACCTACACAAAAAACGAGAGTTACCGTAAAAACGACACTTTGATAGCTCTATCAAAGTCTCGGATGTCCCGTTATTGGCCAAGTGTTTGGAAATCACAATATTTTTTTTTTTAAACCAAAAAACCCCTGTTATGGACGACTTGCCATGCATGAGTCGATGAGTGGTTTTCATAACCGCCGCCAGTCGGTCACCGGTCGGGGACCGAGCCCTGTTTGTGGTTTCCGACATTATATACATCAGCCGATGTTTTGTCTTGGTCCCGCAACACAAGTTTGGGGTCAATAGAGTTCAGGATAAATCCTCGGAGGTTTTTGTCCCAACTCTTTTTTTTTCTTGAAGATTTATACTGCCTATCATGGTTAAGTCTGAGTAGACTTGGTTTCACCATTAGACAGTTCGTCGATTGAAATCCTGAGCCTACACTTTAAGTGACCGAAGGGATTTGTAACCTCCCACACCACATAGACATGGTATGAGAGCAACTGGACTGATACACATATGCATACATGCATACACACAGACACACACAAACAATATAATATCCCTCCTCCAGTCTATTACGCAATCACTGCAAGTTGCGCGGGAACTGAGACAGTTTAAAATGACACCCACCCGTCAAGGGTTCTTAGTAAAGGGTGTGGAGCGGAAACACGTGACACTTGACTTGTACCACGTGACCGCTTTACGCTGGGACGATGAGGACTAATTCGGACTCACTAACTACCATTATGATTTTTCCGGTACATCGCCACACATTAGGACGTATAAGGACTGGAGGTCGTGGGTTCGATCCTCAGAAAAGTGGCTCTTGTGAGTCAACTCGTGCATACCACTGTGTGGGAAGTAAGCATGAGGACCGTGCACGTACCCCCACCCCCACCCCCATCCCCCACCTCACTGCCTATAGAGGCTGCACTTAGGCCTAGCCTTCCAAGGATCCACGGCGAGATTTATCTTGTCTAGAACGCACCACTGTTGAGATGTTAAAAAGCAATAGTTTAAACAGCTCTTTCTCACCAACATTTTGTCGCTGAAAATAAAGGAAAATAACGAGAATCCCGCAATCTTGTTGTCTTTTATTGGTAGGTATACAGCATACTCTATAGGGATATCATTAAAGTTTGACCCGCCACTAGGAGTATCACCCCTCCCCTCCCCTCCCCTCTCCCTCCCCCTCTCCCTCCCCCCCCTCTCCCTCCCCCCTCTCTCCCCAACCTCCTCTCCCCCTTCTTTTTTTCTCTCGCGCGCCATGACGTGTTTCCGTTACGCTGCCTTGTGCGAGATGGCCACTTCTGCGCTGCAGGCTGTGAATGCTTGAAACACGGTCCCGCAATCATTACCTCATTATCGCTCACGTGACTGATGCGTGCGCACCCGGAGGCATTTCCGGCGGAAGTGAAAGAAGGCGGAGATGGATTAGGGTGGTTAGCGGCGGGCTTGGGTTTGAGGGGGGGGGGTGCGGCCTGTAGGGGGGGGGTGTAGCGTGAGGTGGTGGGACGCGTTTCCTTATTAGGTTGTATGGCGAGGGTAAGAGGGAGGTTTGGTGGTGTCTGGTCTTAACATTGACAAGGGAGTGGCACCTTGTGCGTATTTCCAGACAGAATGGCCGAATGAGTTGAGCGTCCGTCTCCTGTTTTGGAGATCATGGGATTTGGACCCACGAGTTCGAACCATAGTCGAGTCAAACCAATGACGTAACAATTGGTTGGTACCCATCCTGATATGACCATAGATGTTTCCAGGACGTCAAACTCCAACAACCAACCAACTTAAAAATGTATATCTGTTGCTTCCTAGCCAGGCGCTCGGCATTTTTTAGGATAGGGCAATGACTGGTTGGCTCAGTGTCAGGATAATGTGACTGAGTGGGATATCGGGTTATGGTGCTGGTGGCCTGGTCTCCCCATGGCAGTGGGGCAGCGCTATAAAGCCGTCAGGAGTTGGTGCGTTTGCTTTGCTTTGCTCGGAGGTATTTAAGTACAAGTAATGCCGAGTGTGTGTGGGTGGGTACGTGGTTAATCCGCTTCCATCACACAGCGTCTCCCCCCCGCCCCCTCACTGAGAACTCCGAACATGCGCAGTAAGCCGGTGCGACTCGCCATCTCGCGCGTCCAGCATGTAGCCCTCACGTTAACTATGTACACCCACCCTTCTCCATCATCTCCCTTAGGCCAACAAGAAAAATATTCCCGTTTCTGGTTGAAAGGGGACAATTATTGGGGTCGGTAGGTATGTTTATTTTGTTGTTTAAAAACGATTTGTTTGTCAAACCCACACACAGAAAAAAACTGCACTTCCAAACGTCAACACACGTAATAGTGCGATTTTTCCCCTCAGAGCGGAAAACATCGAGTCGGGTGGTTCTAACAGGGTCGGTCGGTGACCGGAAACTTCAATATTTGTTTAGGCCTTACGGGAAGATGTCTATTAAAACACTGTAGAATCTCACATCGAGGGCCGGGACTTGGTTCACCTGGGATTCTGTAAAAATGAGAAAATTCTGCAATAGTTGAGGTGGTATAGATGCAGCTTCTATATGAGGTTTTACAGCAAGTATCTCTTTTAGAGTAGACTATAACTGTGAACAAAACCGCCTGGTTGCCATCATATCACCTTGGATGTTGCCAGGACGTAAAACCCCGAACCAGCCCACCTGGTACAGTTGTACTAACCACTGCCCGAAGTTTCCCGTCAATACCGGGGACTAGCAGCATCAATGTAAAATGGTGATTTGTGTGACGAGTCCGAGTGCGACTTGTATTGGAGGTGCGACTTGTGGGTGTTGTGGTAGTGTACCTAGTCGGCGATCAGAGGCACCGGGCCGACACGGGGTGCTGGTGCCTCTCTGAGTAATGATTGCCGAAATCGATGGCCAAGAGTCATCGTCTCTCGAGGTTTGCGGATACACAAATAAGTACAGATTGCCACGGCTTTCACTCAACCCATAGTAAGCACTCCTCCTGCCCGCATCCTCCTCCTCCTGCCCGCGTCCTCTCCACCACCACCTCCACCTCCACCTCCTGCCCGCGTCCTCCTACCCCCCCCCTTAATACCCCCCTCCACCTCCTGCCCGCATCCTCTCCACCACCACCACCACCACCCCC
>JASIRB010003772.1:0-13592 GCA_030323885.1 Branchipolynoe longqiensis | reverse complement strand
TGATAAATAAAATAATGGGATAATTATCGACCATAAATACTCTAGAATATTTTATTTCCAACAAAAACATTCAGTAAAACATAGACAACTACTAATTGATCGCAATCGAACATATTAATATTTCTCCAGACAGACGGATGAATATTCAAACTACGTAGGATAAATAAAGACTATAAATAGTATTACGGTTCATACAAAAAGAACCTTCAGTTTGCAGAGTTTTTCTGAACTCAGAATTTCAGATAAAACATTGCGGACCTGTGCATACATGGACATTGAAGTGAACTAACTACTTACTAACAGGGTTCCCTGTAGAGTCAAACCGATGACTTATAAAATTGATTCTTGTCGCTTCCTAGCCTGGAACTCAGCATAAATAGGATAGGGCAAGGACTGGTTAGCTCAGTGTCAGGATAATGTGACTGAGTGGGATATCGGATCATGGTGCCGGCGGCCCGATTTCCCAGTGGGACAGCACTATAAAGTCACCATGAGCGTGCACAACCCACAAGTCGGTACCAATTCTAATATGACCTTACATGTTGTGGGAATGTAAAACTCCAAAAACCAACCAACACACGCTGTGACTACTCCATGCATAATGCATAGCTGGTAATTATCCACCACCATCTGATTCCATACAGACAAAGTGACGTGTGAGTATACAGAGTGAAGGGTGTGCGTAGTGATATGTGGGTGTGTGGGGGGTGGGGTGGCGGGGGGGGGGGAGAGAGGTGGGCAAGACGGAAGGAAGGAAGCCGGTACTGGCACCTGGGGGATAATTATGAAGAATAAAGACACCTCATCACCTAGTCCAATTAACTCCTTAATTGAGGATACGTGTGAGTATACAGAGTGAAGGGTGTGCGTAGTGATATGTGGGTGTTTGGGGGGGGGGTGGCGGGGTGGGTGGGTGGTGGGGAGAGAGGTGGGGCAAGACGGAAGGAAGGAAGCCGGTGCTGGCACCTGGGGGATAATTATGAAGAACAAAGACACCTCATCACCTAGTCCAATTAACTCCTTAATTGATTTCAGGCTGGGTTTAGGCTAGAACAAAGAGAACCTCATTATCTAGTCCAATTAACTCCTTAATTGATTTCAGGCTGGGTTTAGGCTAGAACAAAGAGAACCTCATCATCTAGTCCAATTAACTCCTTAAGTGACTTCAGGCTGGGCTTAGGCTACAACAAAGAGAACCTCATCATCTAGTCCAATTAACTCCTTAATTGATTTCAGGCTGGGCTTAGGCTACAACAAAGAGAACCTCATCATCTAGTCCAATTAACTCCTTCATTGACTTCAGGCTGGGCTTAGGCTACAACAAAGAGAACCTCATCATCTAGTCCAATTAACTCCTTAATTGAATTCAGGCTGGGCTTAGGCTACAACAAAGAGAACCTCATCATCTAGTACAATTAACTCCTTAATTGACTTCAGGCTGGGCTTAGGCTACAACAAAGAGAACCTCATCATCTAGTCCAATTAACTCCTTAATTGACTTCAGGCTGGGCTTAGGCTACAACAAAGAGAACCTCATCATCTAGTCCAATTAACTCCTTAATTGATTTCAGGCTGGACTTAGGCTACAACAAAGAGAACCTTATCATGTATTCCAGTTAACTCCGTAATTGACTTCAGGCTGGACTTATACTAGGCTGAGGCTATAGGGGCCTCATTGCTATTCAGAAAGGGTGGTTGGGGTGAGTGTTACATACTTCCTTGATAGGGTCTCTCGGCAGGGTCGTCCGTGGCCCGGTTATAACGCAGATTGATCACTTAAGGCATCGGTGATGGGGAACTGCTCGGGCGACAGTCCACTTCCGGTCCGGTTAGTGTGGATGAGGGTGGGTGGGGGCGGGGGGTGAGGAGGGAGGGGGTATGTGGTGAGGCTACCAAATAAGCTCCGTCGGCAGCACAAATGGACTCTCCCAAAGAAGAGGCTGGCCAGCCGACGTTGCCCCCCCCCCCTCTCTTCTCTTTGTATTCTCTTTGTTATTTTTAATATTGTTATTGCTGCTGACTGCGGTGTGTGTATTTTTAGTCCCCGGCCGGGCCCCCTTAGAGCACAGTTTGGATGGAGTTGGGGCAGGAGACGTGACAATAGCGCGGGTGGGGATGGGAGGCTGGGAGGAGAGGGGATGATGGGGAGGTGTGGGAGATGGAGGGGGTGGAGGAGGGAAGGGTGGAAGGTTGATTGGACTGGGGTTTAGCGTCTTCAAATTGAATAGTTCCCGCATCTAGAGTAGGCGGGATTTTGGGCTGGTGAGGCCGCGCGGGGCGGGGCGGGGCGGGGCGGGGCGGGGCGGGGCGGGCGGGGGCGGGCGGGGCGGGCGGGGGGCGGGCGGGGGGCGGGGGCGGGGCGGGGCGCGGGCGGGGCGGGCGGGCGGGGGCGGGGAGGGGGGGAACGGGGGGACGGGCCTGGGAGGGCAGGCGGGACGGGTCTGGGTGGGGCGGGGGAAGGCGGACGGGACGGATGAGAAGGGAGGGGACAGGGGACGGGAATGGGAACGGGGACGGGGACGGGGACGGTGGACGGGGGCGGATTGGGCGAACGGGGCGGGTTGGTCAAGTTGGTTGCGGGGCAACGAGGCGGGACGGGGTGAAAGGGGGCCGGGCTGGGCAGGCCTTGACCGGGCAGGGCGGAACGGAGCGGGGCTGGGCAGGCCGTGGGGAGGGGGGGGGGGCAGGACGAGCCGGGACGGGGTGGAACAGGCCGGGCTGGGCAGGCCTTGGCGGGGCAGGATGAGGCGGGACGGGGTGGAACTGGGCCGGGCTGGGCAGGCCTTGGCGGGACAGGACGAGGCGGGACGGGGCGGGACGGGGCGGGGTTGGGCAGGCCTTGGCGGGACAGGACGAGGCGGGACGGGGTGGAACGGGGCCGGGATGGGCAGGCCTTGGCGGGGCAGGATGAGGCCGGACGGGGCTGGGTGAGGCAGAGCGTGGCAGGGAAAGCAGAAGAAGGTCGGAGCAGGTCGGGGAAGGGCAGGGGAAGGGGCCGGGCCGGTCTATTAGGAGTGGCACTGGGCGTGGAAGGGGCGGGATGGGTCTATAATGCGCTAGGCGCTAGGCGTGGAGGGGGCGGGGTGGGTGTAGGAACAACATATTTGTATGGGGTGGGGTATGTGTAGTGTGTGTGTGTGTAGAGTGGGTGTGTTTGGGTGTGGGACAGGGTGTGCCGTCTGTTGGTGTGTATGGAGTATGTGTGGTGTATGGATGTGGATGTAGATGAACATATTTGTGTGGGGGTGGGGGATGGGTGTGTGTGTAATGTTGCATGTGTCGGTTTATCTGTGTCTGTGTGTGGGGAGGGTGTGAATGTGTGGAGGGTGTGAGTGCTGGGTGGGTGGAGATTTGCGCGTGTATGGTATGGGTGGTGTGGGTGTGAGATATGTACTGTTAGGTGAGGGTGTAAGGTGTGGGTGTTAGTGTGAGTGTGGATGTCTGTGGTGGTGTGGCGGGCAGCTGTCGGGCTGTGAGTGTGGGGTGGGCTGGAGGGGGGGGGGAGTACAACCCGCAGCTGTGATCATCTCATCGTCCAGCCGGCTGCAATCGATACAGGCAGCTGATGCCCAGTAGATTGTGCCGGTGTAACGATTTCAACTTCCCCCCTTCCCAAGTTCCCCCCTCAGGAATCTGAAAACGTTTTTAACTTCCCTCCAGGGAAATTAAAAACGTTTTCAGATTCCTGGGGGGGAACCTAAAAACAGTTTTCAGATTCCCCCCCCTATTTTCAAATTCCCCCCTCCGGGAATTTAAAATTGCTTAAAATACTTTAAAAAACGTTTTAAATTTCAGACCTATAATATTTTTTTCTTAACCATCTTGGAGACTTTTTGTGTAATTTGTGGTTAAATATGTTTTATTGTACTAGTAATAATTTCCATTATGCTATTCTCTGTATATTATAATATTTGTCATGAAAAATAATCAAAAATAACAAAAATAAAGAAAATTCCCCAAAAATGGGGGGGAGGGAAAGTTAAAATGAGGGAGGGAATTTGAAAACGTTTTCAAATTCCCCTGGGAGGAATTTGAAAACGTTTTCAAGTTCCTGGGGGGAACTTGAATATGGGGGAATTTGAAATCTTTACACCGGGATTGCGCCATCAGCGCGGGGACAAGCGGCGGTGGGCGACACGGCCGCGGTGCCTGCCCGGGGGAGGGGGGAGGGGGGGGGGGAGGGGAGGAGGGGGTAAGGGGGAGGAGAGGAGAGAAGGTGGGCGGGGGGCGGGGTTGTACAGCAGAGGCGGGATTTGGTGGGTGTGTACAAATGGTAGCTTATAGCGGCTCGCTGATTTACTGTTGGTGCTGCTAGTACTGTTGCTTATGTTGTTGCTTATGCTGTTGCTGATGATGTTGCTGCTATTTCTGCTGGTTCTGTTCTTCCTGTTGCTGGTGTTGCTGGTGTTGCTGGTGTTGCTGGTGTTGCTGGTGTTGCTGATGTGCTGGTGTTGCTGGTGTTGCTGGTGTTGCTGGTGTGCTGGTGTTGCTGGTGTGCTGGTGTTGCTGGTGTTCTAGTGTTCTGGTGTGCTGGTGTTCTGGCGTTCTGGTGTTGCTGGTGTTGCTGGTGTTGCTGGTGTTGCTGGTGCTGGTGTTGCTGGTGTTGTGGTGTTGCTGGTGTTGCTGTTGCTGGTGTTGCTGGTGTTGCTTGCTGGTGTTGCTGGTGTATTGTGTTGCTGGTGTTGCTGGTGTTGCTGGTGTTGCTGGTGTTGTGGTGTTGCTGGTGTTGCTGGTGTTGCTGTGTTGCTGGTGTTGTGCTGGTGTTGCTGGTGTTGCTGGTGTTGCTGGTGTTGCTGGTGTTGACTGGTGTTGCTGGTTGTTGTTGCTGGTGTTGCTGGTTGCTGTGTGCTGGTGTTGCTGGTGTTGCTGGTGTTGCTGGTGTTGCTGGTGTTGCTGGTGGTGCTGGTGGTGCTGGTGGTGCTGGTGGTGCTGGTGGTGCTGGTGGTGCTGGTGGTGCTGGTGGTGCTGGTGGTGCTGGTGGTGCAGCTGTTGTTGGTGTTGCTGGTGTTGTTGGTGTTGCTGGTGTTGCTGGCATGGCTGCTGTTGCTGGTCTTACTGCTGGTTATGTTCTTCTTGTTGCTGTTGTTGCTGGTGTTGCTGGTGTTGTTGGTGTTGCTGGTGTTGCTGGTGTTGCTGGTGTTGCTGGTGTTGCTGGTGTTGCTGGTGTTGCTGCTGTTGCTGGTGTTGCTGGTGTTGCTGGTGTTGCTGGTGTTGCTGTTATTGCAGGTGTTGCTGGTGTTGCTGGTGTTGCTGCTGTCGTTGGTGTTGCTGGTGTTGCTGGTGTTGCTGCTGTCGCTGGTGTTACTGCTGGTTCTGTTCTTCCTGTTGCTGCTGTTGTTGTTGCTGTTGGTTGTACATCAGTGACGGGTGTAGTGGGTGTGCATAGGGGAGGGTCTGTTCAGGTGTTGCTGTTGTTGCTTCTGCAGATGTTGCTGCTATTGTTGCTGCTGTTGGTTGTATAGTAGTGGCAGGGTGGAGTTGGTGTACAGAGGGATGGGTGTGTGTATAAATGGTACCTTAGTTATAGCGAGTCACTGATTTACTGTTGTTGCTGCTGTTTCTGTTTTTGATGCTGTTGTTTCTGCTGTTGTTGCTGCTACTGTTGGTTGTACAGCAGTGGCAGGGTGTACTGGGTGTGCATAGGGGAGGGTCTGTTCTGGGGTTGCTGTTGTTGCCTTTGCGGATGTTGTTGCTGTTGGTTGCATATCACTGGTAGGGTGTAATGGGTGTGCAGAGGGTGAAGGCTATTTTTGTTTTTATATGCTCTAGCCGCATTGGTTGCTTTTGTTGTCATTGGCTATCACCACAATGGTTGCTATTGTTACTATTATTGTCTGTAGCCACACTGGTTGCTATCGTTGTTGTCATTGGCTATTGCCACAATGGTTGCTATTGTTACTATTATTGTCTGTAGTCACACTGGTTGCTATTGTGGTTGTCATTGGCTATCGCCGTACTGGTTGCTATTGTTACTATTATTGTCTGTAGCCACACTGGTTGCTATTGTTGTTGTCATTGGCTATTGCCGCAATGGTTGCTATTGTTACTATTATTGTCTGTAGTCACACTGGTTGTTATTGTTGTTGTCATTGGCTATCACTGCACTGGTTGCTATTGTTACTATTATTGTCTGTAGTCACACTGGTTGCTCTTGTTATTTTCCACAGCCGCAATGGTTGCTATTGTTGTTGTTATTGGCTGGAGGCGGTGAAGGTAATCACATTCACCCAATCCCTCCTCTTCTCCCGCTCCCCTCCACCCTCTAGCCCCCACCCCCAGTTTATCCTCAGGCAATCCCTTCTCGTGACCAGTGACGTCTAGGCCACTTTTACGTCACCGGACGCGGTAATGGTCTCACTCCCATACTCAACGTCAGGGCCACCATACTCAACGTCTCCCCCCACCTCCCACCTCCCCTTCCACTCCCTCCTACCCTATCCCCTCCCACCCCATCCCCTCACCAATCACCTTCCCCCAGAATGCAGCTTGCTGATTGCCAACACATAATAAAAGCCTATGTGGTTTTGTGTGGCGGCCTGGAGGGTGGGTGGGGATATAGAGGGGGTGGGTTTCCATTGTATCCTGTGTAACACCTTGTTAACCTTGCTGGTCACCGTCAGCTCATTGGTTGGTGCTGTCATATTCACGCGGTTCGATTGAGGATGGCAGCAACTGTTGGGCAATCTGCCGCATGAAGCGAATAAGGTGTAGATAATAAATAGGTAGGTTATGTTCTAGAGTGTGGCCAGTGAAACCGGGACTCAACATGAACATGGCATAGACTATGAACTGGTAGGTTATGTTCTAGAGTGTGGCCAGTCAAGCCGGGACTCAACATGAATGTGGCATAGGCTATGAACTGGGAGGTTATGTTCTATAGTGTCGCCAGTCAAGCTGGGACTCAACATGAACATGGCATAGACTATGAACTGGTAGGTTATGTTCTAGAGTGTAGCCAGTCAAGCCGGGACTGAACATGAAGGTGGCATAGGTTATGGCTGTAGATAAACCCAGAAGCTTTTGGACTTATGCCATCAGGCAAACTACTATAAATGCTGCAAACACCGAATATGAGAAGTCTTGAACTCTGTAGATCAAGCGAAATAAGAGATCAGGTAGATATGCGAATGTACGACCTCATTCACCATTCTATGTCAGGAAATGAAATACCATCAAATACATCTAATAGGCATTGTGGCAGATACATATGTTTTACCTCCCCCCCACTCTCCCCCACCTAACCTCCATCCATCCACTGTGTGGAATTCACTGAACACAGGTAATATATAACAGTCTTAGAGACTTCACGAAGGCTTACAGCGTAATGGAGAACAGGTTCTATGGCCAACACTACAGCGCTGCCGGCAATCGCCTGTTCTCTAGGGAGGTGTATGACTGGCATTAAAGGGTGAATGTCTGGAATCCCACCCTGCGTCCAGGAAGACCTGACAAAGAAGGCGAGGTTGTGGGTAGATAGATGGGTAGGTGGGGGGGAGGGGGGATGAGGCGGGCTGGTGGGTGACCATGCAGATCTGAGCGATAATAGGGGACTAGGCTTGAGTGAGGTGAACCCAAGACCTTTTAGACTCTGGGTATAGGTGGAAGACGGGATGGGTATGGGGGGGAGGTGGGGGAGGTGGGGGTTGAGACGGAATGGTGAGCGTCCATGCATATCTGAGCGATAATAGGGGACTAACCTTGAGTGATGTGAACCCAAGACCTTTTAGACTATATGTTTGGGTGGAATGGGAGTGGTGTGGCGGGAGGTGGATCGGGGGAGGTGGGAGGGCTGGTACTTGGTAGGCGACCATCCAGATCTGAGCGATAATAGGTGACTAGGACTGATTGAGGTGAACCCAAGACCTTTTGGACTATGGATATGGATGGAGGACGGGAGTGATGTGTGCGGGGGGAGGGGGGAGGAGATGGGGGGAGGAGGTGAGGAGTGGTGTGTGTGGGTGGAAGAGGACATCCACCACTAACCCCTTAACCTCCCCCAGAAATAACGGTCGGCACCAGCCTCAGTGACGCGCAACAGATGACCATGGTGTCAACCGTGATGGCCCTCGGGCTCCCGGCGTCCCTATCTGTTGCCATTGTTTCCGGAAGCTAGGATTACCCCCCCTCCCACCCCCCTCATCCCTTTCCCCCTCAACCCACCCGCCACCCCCCCGTCGCCCAACACACAAACCCAGCAGACTCGCGCCCTCCTCCCACATCCATCTATCTATCTTCCTGGCTTTCCGGCAGCCAGAGCGGCCAGATGCTTTGTTTGTTTCTTGGGGTCTTATGTCCTGGTAGCATCTAAGCTCATATTAGGACAGGTGCCGATTCGTGACATTTGCACACTTTACATGGCGATTTTATAGTGCTGTCCCACTGGGACGGCATGACTTGATATCCCGCTCAGTCACATTATCATAACACTGAGCTAACCAGTCCTTGCCCTATCCTAGTGTAGTAGTAATGCCGAGCGCCAGGCTAGGTGGTGACAAGTATCAATTTTGTAAGTCATTGGTTTGACTCGGCCGGGATTCAAACTCCTGACCTTCCACAGGGAAAGTCGGTCTTTTCACCGATTTGCCTACCGTGTCCGATCTGGTCCGATGCCGTACACGGCTGGCTGTTAACGCAGGTCCAGGTAGTTTTGTGATGGTATATTTTGAATATTTGGTGACTGATTTGTTGTTGTTGTTTATGGTGGTGGTAACGGAGCTGTCCGGTATGCAATATAATAATTATGGATGATGGTGGACATAGAGATAAGTCACATTTGGTCACCGGACGGCATGGCCGACCGCCTGGAGGAGCCTCGCTTCCTGTTTGGGAGCGTCGTCATATAGGTTCGACCCGCGCCCGAGTCAAACAAAAGACTTACAAAATTAATACTTGTCACTCACTACCTAGCCTGGTGCTCCGCTATTACTAGGGTAAGGAAAGGACTGGTTTGCTCTTGTTCAGGATAATGTAACTGAGTGGAATATCAAGTCATGGTGCCCCAGTGCATAGTATTCTAGTTGGGGAAGCACTATAAAATCACCATCCATGTACAGTATTAGTATTACAAATCAGTATCCATCTTGATATGACCTTAGATGTACCATAAAAGCCCAATAAACCAACAAATATTTCCCATATGGCCATGCCTTGTATTGCCCTGATTATTCCAAGTCAACCAACAGGGAACAAGCAGCACTTCCTTGATGCATGGGTGTATATATGTATGTATGTGTGTGGGTGTGGGTGTTATATTTGGGGAAGGAATTCAGAGTTTAGTACTACACAAGAATAAAACACATTTTCGTAAAGTCCAATATAATTTCCTTGCTGTCACATGACTTGATTGATCAGGGGAAATTTCAATCGTGAACAATTGGTGTTCCTCATTACACTGCTCATTGCTCTATCGTGGTAATTAATACCAAGTGCCAGGCTAGGTAACGACACATGTTAACTTTTAAGTAATAAGTCTTGTTCTGAGTTATGGTGGTCCCACAGGAAAAGCTGTAGTCACAGTGTCACAGCTGCGGCTTACATGGCGGAAGGTGGGAGAAGTGGTGAATACATGTACACCATTGTAAAATATCGCAGATACACAGAGTGGTATTTTATCGAACGTAAAATATCTGACCGGACAATTTCACTGCAATTGACATTGATCATGTTGCGAGAACATGGGTAATTGAATACGCACAAACAACGTCTCACTAATTCAATACAAAGCATCTCTTATTCTATTCATGGGACTAAAGTCTAGACGCTCGTTGATACCTCATGCCGCCTAGCGTCGAAATCCTCGTTAACTGACTAGCCCGCCTTTCAAATCACTTCGACCTAGGCTCCAACTCCATCAACATATACACTACGACTAGCTTTATTTACCATCCTACCCACCCATGCTGTAAGAATATTCATAGGGTTGGGTTAAGTTCTGTAAGCCTTGAAATTATGACATTTTGAACTCTGATATGTAATGGTACCGAAAACGACAATAATAAATCCCACTATATAATCTGTCGGTCTTGTGTTATTTCAATTAGAAACAAATGCATGGCAAGAACCTGACCAAGATTGGTAACTGGGAAGAATATAGTTATAGGACACAAGCGAGTTTAAAATTGAGTCTATAGTGTTTTGGTTTTTGGAGTTTTATGTCCTGGCAACATCAAAGGTCATATCAGGACAGGTATCGACTTGTGACAGTGCACTCTCATGGACACTTTATAGTGCTGCCCCACTGGGAGACCAGGCCACCAGCACCATGACCTGATATCTCACTCAGTCGCATTATCCCGACACTGAGTCAACCAGTCCTTGCCCTATCCTAATAATGCTGAGTGCCTGGCTAGGAAGAGACAAGTATCAAATTTTAAATCATTGGTTTGACTTGACCAGGGTTCAAACCCAATGCGTTTGAATCCCACGATCTACCAAAATGGGAGACGGACGTTCAAGTCATTCTGCCATCTCATCTGGTCTGAGAGTCTATAGAACAGGGATGGGAGGGGCGGAGCTCCAACCTCAATTGCTGTCATTTAAGCTGAAGCTGCGACCCAACATGCAAAGTCGCAATTTCAGTTTTTCCAGAGGAACAAGTGGAACTCGGAATTGGTTTGTATTGGATTGACTCGGTCGGGGATTGAACTAACGACCTACCTGTTGGTTTTCATTCATTCAGTTGGTTCATTCTTTCAACTGGTCCCACTGTTTGGTGTAGAATTACCCGTTTGTGTGTAGTAGATAGATGGCTGCATTGATGGTGGGAGCTTGTGATGCTAACTGTAGTGACCACAGGCTTCATTCTGGTGAAGGCATCTAAGTACATCCAGCCATTCTGCGATTATCCATCCCCACTGCCTATCACTACTATTTCCACCATAACATATCTTTTTTTCAACAACACCCTGGTTATCCTGTCTGTTTCATCAAACAATCCAAATCGCGTCCGAATCACTTTTATGCCTGCCAGATCTGTCACAAACCTCAGCGACCTGATGAGAATAATCCCGGATTTTACGATCAGTTTTGTTATGGCCTCTTTAACAAGCAATAAAAGACTCCAATTCTGCAACTGTATGGCCACTACGCCGCCAATAATTGCCTCGCTAAGATTGTGTCTAGCTGGCGCTACAATCTCAGACTCACTCTATTCACATCCCACTTAAAACAACAACCTCACACTAAATTGGCTTGTCAGCAGGCAGTGACTATTCAATGAGTTTCCAGTGTGCTCTGAATACAAAACTAGATAAAACTAATAAGACTAGATTAACAACTTCAACTTAGCTCTAGATATTAGCTCCAATAGATTGATCCAAATCAATGGAGGGGATCGAGTAAGAAGGCCTGCGATCCCTTGAGACCGACCGGTTGTCAGTGCGTGGTGAGCAGAATTTACACATCCTTATCCCTCTCATCCCTTGTGCAGTCGGGGGCATCTAGCCAGTGTTGATTCAAGTGCCCTTGACTCAATGGCACATCATAAGAGAGTCCCAGATCACTATAGCACTCATTTGTCCTCTAGACACCATCGCAAAGAGGTGCTTAGCAGTAATACAGTGGCCATAGACCTGCAGGAGTCACAATATTTCACTAACATGACCAACTTGTTAAGAAAGCCATGACAGATATATGAGATTGATGTTAGCTGATTAGCAAGGTTTATGACGCTTTATGTTTTAATGCATAGCACGCATATATTGATACCGATACCAGTTGCACTTATCTACGCCAATACCTAGTTATATGATTGTTATATCCTCTACTCCTCCAATCCATCAGCTCTAATGTTAATCCCACACTAGACGTTCACTGGTCGATATGCACCATAAATGTCCAATGACATATATTGCATATTTTGTGTCAAGCGTAACTCTCATTTTCATGATTTTAACATTTCTTTGGGGGCGTTTTATCCAATCAATTATATTTCAGCTGAAGAAGACAAGTGGAGTCGCAATTATGTCTGAGGAAATCCATTTTCTGTTTCAATGTTATTCTATTAATGTCATAGGGGTGCTTTCCATCTAGAGCAGGTTTCGGGGCCACAGGGCAGGGGAGGGCCAGGACACTAGATAGTTTATTACATGCGATAAAGGGTCTATTGCTATGCATGTGAATATATTTCTTTTGTGAATATCGCCAAAATAACTGTGATTTTCACTAAATAAATACATTAATGAACTAACCATCACAGAGGAAACGCTGGCTATACATAGCATGAGCTATGTTTATCACCTCATAAAAAAGACCCACAATTTCTTTGGTTCTATTAAAACTAATTTGTTGCTGAAAAGAAACTAATTACAAGCATCCGAGATTGTCAACAACAAAAGGACCTCTCCTTTTTGCTTAAGACATTTGTCACATTTTGTTGAAATAAACCATTATTTGGAAAAAAACACACATCTTATTCAATTGTCTCTGGATCAGCTCGAAGAAGGAGAATAAGAACAAGGAAACACCCTTAAATTTCTCAAAGAGGCCACGCATTACTAATGGACTACATTAAGAACTAATCCCATAGAGGGCGTTGTGATGAAATCTAGGTCATCGGTGTATTATTTTATGAGGTTAGAGTGTCTGACGTTTTTCTAGGTCAGACTCCTAATCTGAGGGTCGGCGGTTCGATTCCCCGTGCCCCCAGCTCTGCCAATTTGGATTTCCACCGCTGTGTATAACTTACAGCGTCATCAAAGGCCAGTTGCTCTCATACCATGTCTATGTGGTGTGCGAGGTTAAAAAGCCCTTGGGTCAGTAAGAGTGTAGGCTCGGGCTTTCTATCGACCAGCAGTGGAATGAGGAAGACCAGTTGTCTATGACTGAAATTTCCCCTGCTTAACTAATGGACCCAAAAAAAAAGAAAAAAAAAGAAAAGGTTTGTAGAGAGAGAGAGAGCATGAGTATATATCAGTAGAGACATAAGCAAGGTAGATAATAGATTATATATATATAAATAAGATACAAAAGAAAAGTAGATAATAAATAATACATATAAATGAGATACATAAGCAAGGTAGATACCAAAGAAGGTATATAAATAGGATACAGAAGTAAGGTGGCTAATAAATAAGATATATAAGTATGATACATGAACAATGTAAATCATAATAACATATATAAGTAAGATACATAAGCAAGGTAAATAATCTATATAAGTAAGATACATAAGCAAGGTAAATAATAAATAAGATATATAAGGTAGATAATAAATAAGATATGTAACCAAATACAAAAGCAAGGTGGGTAATAAATAAAAATATAAGATTTTAAAGTAGATACAAAAGCAAGGTAGATAATAATAAGATACATAACGTTGATAATAAATAAGGTAAAGTAAATGATAAATAAGATATATAAGTAAGACACATGGGCAAGGTATCTAATAAATAAGATATATAAGTAAGATACATAAGCAATGTAGAAAATAATGAAGATATGCAAGCAAGATACATAAACAAGGTAAATAATATAAAATATACAAGATACACAAGCAAGATACATAACAATTAAGCTATAACGGGTTGAATACACTAAGCAGCTGACCCTGAGGGTAGCGCCATCTAGTGTGTGTGGAGCAAACAATTAGCACT
>JASIRB010003779.1:0-13606 GCA_030323885.1 Branchipolynoe longqiensis | reverse complement strand
ATGGGGGACATGTGGCGTAGTTCATTTTCCGACACTTGGTGGCGCGTCGGTACTAGTGGGCCTACAAGGTCATATTGACAATGCTTTGAGTTTGCCGGTACGCACAGTGCAACACGTATATTTAATTCAAAATTAATAGAAATACAGAACCCTAACCTTATAAATTTAATATAATCTATTCGTTGTATGTTTTCTATATGTATACCAAGCGATTTGTCTGTAGGTGTTGTGGTTTTAGAGATATTTGACTTCTTCTGTATGAAGTTTGTTCACGGCCATTGACAATGCATTGAGTTTGCCGGTACGCGCAGTGCAGAACGTTTATTTTATTAAAAATTAATAGAAATGCAGAACCCTAACCTGATAAATATAATATAATATATTTGTTGAATATGTTTTCTATATGTGTACCAAGTGGTTTGTCTCTAGGTGGTGAACTTTTAGAGATATGTTACTTTTTCTGTATGAAGATTGCTCACGGCCATTGACAATGCATTGAGTTGCCGGTACGCGCAGTGCAGAACGTGTATTTTATTCAAAATTAATAGAAATGCAGAACCTTAACCTGATAAATTTAATATAATCTATTTGTTGAATATGTTTTCTATATGTCTACCAAGTGGTTTGTCTCTAGGTGGTGTACTTTTAGAGATATTACACTTCTTTTGTATGAAGATTGCTCATAGCCATTGAATTTGCAGTGTTACAGTGTGCCCGAGAGGCCCACTACTTCAGTGGCGATGCGAACGGCAGGAACTTGAACTAAAAAGTCGGAGGTCCCCATTCGCGAGTCATGAATTTAGAAAATTTGCAAACAAGTTCGGATTTAATCATAAAACATCGAGTCCCCTTTACCGACAAAGTAATGGACAAGTAGAGCGATACGTCCAAACAATCAAAAAACTCATAAAAAAAGCACACATTTCAAAAGTAAACTACAATCTAGCGTTGTTAAATTACCGCAACACTCCGCTGAGTACCATAAATGCCTCACCGCACAACTGTTGATGAACCGACGACTGCAGTCTAAACTACCAACAACCATGCAACATTTAAAACCTTCTGTTCCGAAGTCTAAAACATGCGAAATAAGGAAAATACAAAAAGTACAACAAGAATACTATAACAAACGAACGGGCAAAGAACATGTAATATTGCAGGTAAATGACTCAGTAAAATACATCACTCATGAAGGAAAATGGGCGGATGGGGAAATTAAAAAAATAAATAACCCAGGGCCGCGTGATTATGAAATAATAAATCGTCAAGGGAACAAAATAAAACAGAACAGAATGCATATATTCAAAATGCAACAAAATCCACAGGACAGAATAGGAACAGAAAACGCACCACCCAGCAAAAAAACAATTCAAAGAGGGCAGCCGCCAGTAGCAAACTATGTCACCAGATTTGGTCGAATAGTAAAACAACCAATCAGACTAGGCGAGGTCAAATATCCGAAGTAGGGCAATCACTCAAGTCCAGACAAACACGCGGCGAAATGAGACACAAACAATTAGACACGTGCACTGACGAACCAGTGCAAGGCTAAAAGCCACCAACATACCAGTTGGTAAACCAACAGGTCTGTGGATGGTATACGACAAGCGACAAATACAATGAAAATAGTAGTGTTGAAATGATGAAAACGTGTATGGCAAATGAAAAGCTACAATGTTAGATTAAGATATATAAGTAACCTAGAAAGTATAAATACAGACTCAATCAAGTAAAATGTGATGACATTAGTAGAGAGTCACCAACTAAAATGAGTATGATGTGAATATTGGACACTGTGTTTCAACGCAGTGCAATGATCTATGACATAGTACCTGATGAGAGGAAAAGGATGTTAGTCGTAAGAATTGCGCCTAGTTTAAGGCATTCATGACATTCTGATAGAGAGAATATGCTGATTTGTTGGATGTTTGAAATAGGCGCGGACGACGTATCATTGTACGTCACCGTCGATATATCGTACCTATAAATATAAGTATTACAAACGACCATGGTAGATACCTAACATGTTATTTAAAAAAAAAAAAAAAGGAAGATGTAATATATGTGACCCCGGTCGGAGAGCGCTGGGGCGAGTGTCGGAGTGCGCGTGAGCGAGCTAAGAATAAACCAGTCTTGCATCTCCACTCACCGTGTTGAAACGTGTTATTCTTACACCACGGTCCACGGTCCACGGCCCCAACGAAGAGATCCGTTGCCAGGACGTTGACCTCCGCCGGATCCGGGTCTTGCTCAGCGTCGTGAGGATCGGGCTCTTCCATGGTCAGCTCGTTGACCCTGCCCAACCTGCTCCTGCAGACCTTGCCGAAGTGCTCGATCTTCCGACAGGCTACACAAGCCTTCCCTTTTGCTGGGCAGACTCCCCGGCGGTGCTCATACCCACAGTTCTGGCAGCGGATCTTGAAGCCTCCCGTACCGCCGGCGTTCCAAGATGGCGATTTCCAAGATGGTGTCGCTGATGACCGCCCCGATGGTGCACCGGTACGCGCATTACTATAGTTACGCATGAAATCGATCTCCTTACATTCCATGTCTGATTTGGTGTCCTCCAACAGCGCATAGCTAAACTCACTCATCTCACATATGCTGCCACATTTTCCCAATGTTAACTCCGTAGTTTGGAGCAATTTGTTCCGTAAGTTCACATTTTTCACTCCAGCCACAATCCTATCGCGCAACAGCGATTCTTCCACCGTCCCATACTCACAGTCCTTCACCTTATCTCGTAATGCCGTTATATACGTAGCCATATTTTCGGACGCCTGATTGTGTGAGTTAAACTTATATCGTGTGATAATGATACTGCATTTACCGACACAATAAACCCTGAACGCCTCTGGAAGCGGCGCGATCTTATCTTGATCAGCGAGAGCGATATCCATATTGGCGAAGACTTTCTGTGCCTCCTCGCCGGCTACATGAAGAAAGATGCAGCATTGCACTCGTTCCGTCTTCAACACGACCCCTGCCGCAGTAGCGTAAATATCATATGCTCTGATCCATGTTTTCCAGTTCAAAGCTGACCAGGAGGCCGCAACCCCGGCAACGTATTAGCGGGCATGTGAAAGTACGACGTCTGAACACTTCAAGCTCTGGATACTGAATGGTTTATTGACGGCTAGGTAAAGTTACCTGCCGGCAACATTCTGTGACGTCATCTCATTTGCATATCTCTTTCTCTCAACCTCTGCATCTCGTTAACATATATTAACCATCCCTGTAGTCTATTACGCATATATCACATGGGTGGGGTGAATTATATTATATTTATTAAGCAAGTTCTTGTTGAGATAATTGGCATTTTCTGCATATAGATCTAGAACTAGAGCAAAAGCAATATTTGTTTTTATTTCATGCTAGTTTAAACAAGAATACAGAATGTGCAAGATACTTGTATATTTGATATTTCATATCTAAATAAAGCCGTGTTTACACGGGCAATTGTGAAGCGATTTAGGCAAATCGATTTATATGAAGCGATGTAGTGGCGCGTTTACACAAGCGAGTTTGAAAGTGTGTCGGCGACCGGGAACCAGCAGCCTTAGTGGGCAGTCTGTAGCCGGCGAGTACTGCTATTTGTTTAGTTTACATATGTTGATTCACAATATGAATAACGACACCAATGTAGCGGCTAAGTTAATATCGCTTGGAATTTAGGGTTAATTTAATTAAATTTCATTATTTGAGTATGTAATTCTGTTAAATATGATCGCATTCAATAGATTTCGGCCTAATCGGTCCCTAACACTGCTGGGCACCAGCGAATAGTTACAGCTGAGCCTGTAGCCGGCGAGCACCACTATTTTACACTATCGCTGCCCGGGAACCAGCTGAATAGCTTCATATAAACCACCTCGCGAGGTGCTTTACATGTACCGATTTATTTGAATCGATTCAGCCCTAAAACGCCTCAGAGTCGCGTTTACACGACAAATGTGAATCGATCTAGGCAAGTCGTTTTATATGAGGCATTTTAAATCGCCCGTGTAAACAGGGCTTTAAGTCGTAAGTTGTTTGCTGGTTAAAAATGTGCTGCTGTAATTTCTTAAAAGGCGATGGTTTGGCAATCCATGCCATTGAGTCATGTGTGACCAGAGGCAATGGGAATATAACTACTGCGGTCAACACGCTCTAAACGACTTCACTTGTAATGTGTGAATGCATGCTAAATTATTTTTAACTAACACATTCAATGAACAAACACGATACTTATATATAAATGAATATAAATAAAATATTCATATAGTTGTCTGTAATGATCAGTAAAATAGCATAAGCACATGCATGTATGTGTCTGTAATTCGACTAGTTTACTGATTATGCTGTTGATCCCTCAATTCCGGTTAGGGTGCTGCGAAAATCGGGAGGAAGGTGGGCGATAATACGGGAATCAAGAGAGTCAGTGGTCCACTATAGATCTATGGTTCGTGCACTCCTTTTCTCTACTGTGGCTGTGAGTGGCGCTATTCACCCTATTCACGCCCGACCTAATTAGGCATCAGAACGAGGCTGAGTAGGCGTCGGTATAGGAAATGGCCATAAGACACTACTGTGTGCTGATGTGTATGAACTACTACATAAATTAAAGGAGTACAATTTGAAGATATTAACTTTTGAAACTATCATAATCATTTTTGCTGACCTTTTTTCTACATATTGGTCAATTTTCATGAATATTGAGTGATGATCAGATGCATTTCAGTAGACAATGTCAACAAAGTCACTCACCTTGGCTGCCAATCTTTTCTTAAATTCAAAATTTTATGAAATATATGTTAACCCTTTTAAAGCTTTTATCAATTTGTAATTACTAAGACTAGTTGTTTAACTGTGTTGCACAGTTAGCTATGCTGACAGTGCTGCATTACATGATACCACCCTAACTATGCAGACTTGTAGTTGACAGTCACATTGTAGTTAAAGAATGGGAAAAATCACCATGCAAGGGTCACCCAATCTTCATGAAAATTGGCCAATAGATAGAAAACAGGTATGCAAAGATGAATATGTTACGTTAAAAAATGAATACCTTCAAATTTGACTGATTTCGAGAGGTTTTGGTAAACAAAAAAGTATTCACATTACTTTACATACAGCAGCGCCTCGCAGATGTGTAAGTGCCCTCAGTCTGGTTTCAACATGGCCGCGGCGTGAATAAGGGGCGTAATCGATTAATCAACTCAGGTCACCCGAGCCGCTTTTTGGCGCATGCGCACATCCTACAGACTCGGGTTGAATAAACGAATACGCTCGGGGTGGACAAAATGTTGGCTTAATCTGAAACTTAATATTATTTTCCAATAACCGATAGAAATACAGCAACATAGGATTTAAAGTATTTTATGATTGTAGAAGCTGACAATCTGTGTTATTAAAAAAAAAGTATTAAAACAACACGGAAGAGTTGTACCTGTAGGTGTAATACTACAGGTACCAGCCCAGATGTGACATCATCACTCCTGGCAAACCCCAGCCAAGAGGTGGGTTACTGGGGTCGGATCTTTTTGCACACGGCACATGTATTTCTCGATTCCACTCGCGGTGTTCGATTTGAAATTCTGACGACTCGGGTGACCCGAGTCGCCCGGGTCGTGTTCATTGATTACGGCCAGGGTGAATTTGGAGGCGCTAGCTATTTGGAGGCGGCGACGTGCCTGGTGCAGAGCGGCCGGTGGTGCACCGGGCCGGCTTCAGTGCTGCTGGCACCGCGCACCCCCCCCCCCCCCGCCCCCCGCAGCACTGACTGGCCGCAGTGCTGCTGGCACCGCGCACTCTCCCCCCGGAGCACTGACTGGCCGCAGTGCTGCTGGCAACGCGCACTCTCCCCCCGCAGCACTGACTGGCCGCAGTGCTGTTGGTACCGCGCACTCTCCCCAAGCAGCACTGCCTGCTGGCACCGCGCAATCCCCCCCCCCCCCCCCCCCCCCCCGCTGCACTGACT
Organism: Branchipolynoe longqiensis; assembly: GCA_030323885.1. NCBI lineage: Eukaryota > Metazoa > Annelida > Polychaeta > Phyllodocida > Polynoidae > Branchipolynoe > Branchipolynoe longqiensis. Next base: position 7,647 of record JASIRB010003779.1, on the reverse strand, counting down.
GGTCCCACCATCAGTTCAGATGCACGCTGTGTATGGCGCAGGCCGGGCTCCGTCAACCAACACCCACGGGTTGTCCGCTTTTATTTGGTATTTACTTTTTTTTAACCCAAATAATATGCAGCTTGTCTTTATCCAAATAAATTAATGGTTATGAATAAGTCAACATTTGCAAATGTTGATCATTAAGTATCTGTATTGAATATGGTAATGGCACTTAGGGGTGTGAGGGTGGTGGTGGCGGGATATTGAACCTGGAGGCCAGCTGCCTGCTCAGCCGGTTTTACGGTGCTGCTGGTGCACTACGTTGTGCCTTGGCGCAGCTATCCACTCATCTCCAAGCGGAGTCTTGGCTCGATGTTGTAGCGTAGTGGGCGTGTCCACAGGGTGCTGGCCCTGTCCTAGGATCATTGCCTTGATCCTGTTTGTTAATGTTCTCGCTCAGATCAAGCTTGCACAGTAACGGCTGCATAAGACTGCATTGGCTTTAATCCGGACATCCCAGGGCTGAGTGAGTAAGGAGAGTGTGGAAGCGGCCAGCCGTGTGAGGTGGGTGACCTTCGTGTTGCTTTGTGTTAGTGCTCGTGCACTGCTGGTAGCGCGCCCACAGCGCCGTCTGGTCTCACTTAGTGCGTTCGGACCACTCTGGGAGCGAGCACCACCACATCTACACAGCAAAACAGCCAACGGGAAATACACGAGCGACAAGGAGGACCAGGAAAGGGTCACCAGGGACCAGTCTGAGGTGTACTGGAACCAGCGAAGCCACAGAACACACCGAGTCTACGAATGAGCTGTTTTTAGACAATGTGTTGATCAACCAAACCTTTGAAAAGTCATAAAGTAGTAATCATTATTAATTAGACCAAGAAGTGGCATTTATTGCTTAGTACGAGAAGTGGAATAAGTAGATCCCCAGCTGCAAAACGGGTTATTCCTACCGAGGATGAGCATGCTGTCCTGTGGTGCTACCCTATGGCAGCGACTTCCGGTGTGGGTGGGTTGCGCGCTGCCCCGGCCTCGCGCCGCGCCTGGACGTCGACAACTGAGCACATCTAGCTCAGGGTGAGTTCATTACTGTAGTCAATCAAGAACAATCACTGAACCACCACCTTTAACTTTGGTAAACAGTATTATTCACCTGAATACAAGTTTTGTCAGCGCTGGTCTTTAGGCCATGTCTGACATCAATTATGTACACCATTTATTTTCTAGAACCAGGTGATTTGTAGATAAAGGATTCACCCTGTACTCGCAGTACACGGTTGAATACCAGCCCTATATAAAAGCTGTTGAAAAAGCGGGGAAATGAAATGAGAGCCTAAATCCACAATCTAAAAAGCAATACTTATTCTTTATATGTCTTAATATTTCCCTGCTACCTTTGAGTTGAAAAATATAATAAAACGTATAGTTTAATAGAATTTAAAGGTGAAACCGACGGCGTTCTATAGCCGCCATCTTGTGTTTTTGCATTCTCTCCCATTTCACCAACTCTGTGCCGATATTTTTTTTATTTTTTATTTTTTATTGAGGCTGTATTTATACTGTCCATAGCATATAAGCCTGGGTATTCAGGCTTGTTTTCAATGCTGGCCAGCTGTAGTGTTGGTGTTGTCTTATCACACAGTAGCTGCTGATAAGGTATTTGATATAAGTACCCATTTGATACTGGAGGAAGGCATTCTACTTCCTGTTCCATACTAAAGTTATTTTCGCTCATATTTATACTACGTTGTCATTCACCCGTGTACTACAAGTACAGGGTGAATCTTTTATCTAGGTGATTGGTTGTCCGGGGTTGTTTTGCCAATGCTTTCATTAGAGAGCTTACTGATGCTACCTACATGTGTACTCTGGCCCAATTTCGCCTAGTAGTAGTACATATGCCAACAGCTTGTAGGGTATTGATTATATAAATTAGCTTATCTGATCCAGGCAATAAGTAGATTTTGCTGTCCATGCTTTTGTAACCATGCAATGAAGCAACCCCCTGGTCATTTCAATAATGTCAGATCAATGGTTACATTGACAATATCTTTTGAACCTGCAGAAAGTGGCCTGGTATGCTCCCTGAGACAACAAATGAACTCCGAACGTTGACACTTTAGCCCTGTTCACACGGGGCAGTTAATTTGAATCATATAAATCGACTTGCCTAGTTCGGCTCACATTTGGCATGTGAACGCGTGGCTGAGGTAGTTTAGGGCTGATTCGACTCATATAAATCAGATTTTGTAAACACCTCACATGGTAGTATAGATGAAGCGATTTAGCTTAAATCGACGTAAGTGGCATGTGTGGACGGTAGCGGTTTAGATGATGCGGATTAAGGACGTCACACTATATAATATAGTTTGGTCTATGAACTGGCTAGAGGTGCACAGATATATTTTTCATCATTTATTTTTAGGGTTGCACTGCCCATCAGAAGTTTTGACCGTTCCAAAACAATATGATTCAGTTAATACATATCTAGGTCGAACCCACACTCTCTCGTGGTGACGTTGACGAACCGAAACTGGCGCTGGTTAGTATGGGCTTGCTCATGCGCAGATATCGATTTCCGGCTAAAAGTACTGCATGTGTGGACACGACACTAATTCGCTTCATCCATTTTACAGCCTTTCAAAATGACCCCATCCTCAGCCAAATTTTCAACATTATGAAAATTATTTGTTTGTCATGTACACACACAGAAGCCAAATAAAAAGCTGGAATATCATTCTAATTGTGGTAGATATCATATTTGATGTTTAAACATATCCTAATCCAAAATATATTGAATACAGGATTATACTACCAATCTTACACACCTTACAAACCTTGTAAGATTGGTTGTCATCTTCCTCATACTCCTCAACCTCCTCATTTCCCTCAGACTCACTGTCTTCTGTGGAAAGTTGGTTGCCAAAGGCCCTCAGGCCCCACATATTTGTACATTTGAAACTATTTAGCAGACACTCACATGTAGGCAACCTACATGATCGGGTGCACTTACATGGCAACAAATCTAACACTGCCTGTAGAGTTGGTGATCCATCCATCAAAGCAATCTCCAAAGCGTCTGCTCTGTTTAGGTTACCATGCCATACATTGCCTAAGTGGTGTCTAGTTTGTTGTCAGGTTAGAACATCACTTTGCTGGGAGTTCTCATATTTTTAATGATCTCTCTAATTACTGAACATAGAAAGCTCTTGCAATTAACATTTCATACCATGGACAGTGAGTGTCACAGCATGTTTACTATAAAGCAGAGTAGAGCAAATCAAACCCGCGCCCTTCAGAGGATGGTAACTTATACAGCAAATGCATAAAAGCATCCACCTCAAGAATATATGGATGTAGTGGGATATCTTCCCAGGATAAGCAATCCAGCTACAGAATTGCCAACAGACCAGAGAGGAGCAAATTATTGTCACAATGGATCAGGCACTTTATGCAAAAGCAATGGAAATAATATTGTGGAAGCACAATGACCAGTATAACCATATCATCAGAATGGGTACTTTTCACACCATTATGACAATGCTTGCTATCCTTGGGTTATTGATGCTGATCTGTGTGATATAGGCATTGAATCATGTTTGGTCATTCACTGTCACGGGTATTTGAGGACAAAACATATAACCGGGCTATAACTTATAAGTGCCCTCAAATATGTCTATGAAGGCCTTGCGTGCATAGCCTGGAGCAGATTCCTCATATGAATGGAGATAAGCCATGCGAGATCTGGTGAGAGAGTCATGTCACTATTGACACTAGTTTCATAGTTCCATGATGACATAGAACAGCACAGTTCTGGATTTCTATTGGAACATGATGATGTCGCATGAATATCTCCAGTGTCTTCGACATGACAATCATGATTTGTCTGCATTCTGGATGTCATTTCTGGATATAAGATGTAGTTGGGGACATCCCCATTTAAGCCTTGTAAGAACATCTAGAGAAGGCAACTGGGAACTTCACATAGTAGCTGTTCAAAATCTAATTTCCTGGTGCTTTTGCACATGACCCTGTCAACTACACCCACTGTCTTCCAGTTTACTTTGCACAGATGAACAACCTGCAGAGAGATTAACTAGAAGTGAAGGAGCAGTTTGATAGAGCTTTCTTAATCTAATTGAGTGATTGCAATCCTTTTGGAAAAATCCTCATAGATAGGCCTATTGAAGTAACAATCAACAAGGTCACACAGATTACTGGAGGTACCACCAAATTTAGTCAAAGTCAGGAGTAATTGACTACTGAGTACAGAAGTGAGTACCTGAGATACATCAATCTAACAACAAAGGCTGATCTACATCACACAGAATGACAGAATTGACTCATTCTGATAGATGAGAAAAGTGTCACTGCTGTTACTGAAGTATTGGATAGCATGATTCATCATTTTGAAGAAAACCATGAATTAGGTTGCAAACAGTAGCAACAAAAGATATGAGAAATGATCTAAACGAAGCTTAGGAAAAAGCGAGCAATTATAGTCCAAATTTCAGGAAGTATGGTTTAATCTGATCGACCACAGAATAACAAATTCACAATCATTGCCAAAGTTAAAGCTGAAGACATTCTCAAGCATGAGTCAAAAGAAGAAATCTAAAGCGCAAAGCAATACCATAATATTGAAAACAGATAGGTAGTAGTCATATCACCGAGTCAAAGTCTTGAGATAAAAGACATATTCTGTCATCCTTTGGGATCCTTGCCTTGGTCACTCTCAACACCAAATGGGGCACCAAGGAAATCACCTAAACCTGTCCTCACAAAGCAGTTAGAGAAACTTGGATCACCAGCTGATGGTATTCCCAATAACTGTAACCCTGCAATAATTACTGATGGAATGTTCCTAGTTCAGAGATTAAAAGGGGATGTTTCAACATTTGCAGACATGGCTATTGCTATCCATAACAGGATTTGTAGAGAGGTAATGCAGTGCAACAGAGTAAATGTTGTCTTTGATACATATGAAGCGATGTCTATAAACACAGTGGAGATGATCCACAGAGGACAACTACAAGGCCTTCAGCTCCAAAATATAACAGCAACTCAACGTGTGAAGCAGTGGAATGCTTTCGTAAAGCAAGTGAACAACAAAACTATCCTCAGTAAGTTCCTTGTCCAAGAGTAGCAGGAGACAAAGGAAACAGACAAACTCTCAGGCAAAGAGGTTTTTCTAACTTGTTGTCAGACATGTTTGATATTTGTAAAGCACTGATTGGAATACACACATTTACTGGTTGTGACACAGTGAGCATGATTGCCAGAAAAGGAAAGCTCAAAATGCCAGTTGTCGTAGTGAAGCTTTGACAAAGATTGGAAGCAGATGGGCTGAGTTACATACTAAATTGGAGGACATAGTTTGCTTGCTGTGCACACCAAAACCAGGAACTACTAACACCAACTTGCTGAGACATAATCCTTTCTGTGTACACAAAGGAGAAATTGAATCTCACAAACTTTCTACATGCCAATATTTGATTTGAAAACATGTACAAAGAGCCAATTACCAAGCCACACTTTGCAACAGGAGCCTGCAAGTGGGTCTTGGAATTCCAAGTGCTATTGGCAATGGATAGAAACTTGAAGGGGGCACGTTGAAGATGGACTGGATGGATGGATCATCAGCTCCACTGGCAGTTACCTTCATGTGAGTGTGCTAAATGGTCTCAAATATACAGACATGTTGTAAAGTCGACGGCTGGCAGCTGTGGTTGTGTAGGTAGGCTAAATATGAAATCACTACAGGCAAGAGAAAGGTATAGTAGAAAGAGAGGAGAGCTTACACCCTCAGGTTTATGACTATATAGTCTCATGAATCCAAGATGGCTGTCACACCTGATCAGCTCCTCCAATCAGCACTAGGCATTCTTCAACCAACCAATGACATCCAACCTGCCTGTATCCAAGCCTTGGTTGTTTATGGCTACAGTGCCCTGTTGTGTCTGGGGTCTGGGTGTGCAGTGATCTGTAAATAACAATTGGGGGGGGTGGGGGGAGGGGGTATCTGAGCATAGCTCCCAAGGCTGTGTCACACTAAAAGTAGTGCCCCTCTCACACTATCTATAACTGCATAATGTTTATATCAACTCAGTAAAGGATCACCAGCACCACATAATACCTTAATGCCTCTGGCTCTATATACCATTTACCTTTTTATATAACAATTGTAAAATTACTATAGACTAGTTCACACCATCCTCCAATGTCTAAATATCGTGAAATTTTACAATGTGTTGCCTGGATGCCTGTGACAACCAGTCTTCAACAGAAGACAGTGAGGCTGAGGGTATCGAGGAGATGAGGAGTCTGATGAAGATGATGAGGAAGCTGCTTAGGTTTGTAAGATTTGTATTATGATCCTGTATTCAATCTATTTTGGAGTAGTATATGTTTGAACATCAAATTAAATATGATGTCCATCATAGATTGAAATGTCAGGCTTTTATTTGGCTTCTGTGTGTCTACATGCCAAAAAGAAAAGTGTCATAATGTTGAAAATTTGGCTGATGAGGGGGGTCACATTGAAAGGCTGTAAAATCAAGAAGCTAAACCATATTGATTGCTAACATGTTAAAATGAAATCCAGGGATACATAGCTTTCAAAAGGTTATTGTGGGCTTTTGCCCCCCAAGTGGTAGTAACAACTCCTCCTGGCGTGTACACTATATTATCAGCTATGGTTTTCATAGATACAACTTTTAAAAGATCACCCCATACTTGGAGTGTGGTGAAAAACAATCTAATATAAAAGCTGGTGAAGGATTTTGGCATGCTGGGGAAATGAACTGAGCTGATAAATTCTTAATTTAAGAAGAAAATAAATTCTTTATAAACGTCTTCATATTTACGCTCTACTTTTTGGTTGAACAATATTATAAAACATAGTTTAATGGACTTTAAAAATGAAACATACAAAAATATATATGTAAACAAAAGGGAGACCTTGAAAACACCCTCGGCCAAAACCCCAGAATGGCATGTGATAGGTCACGGCCCACAAACTGGGCTGCCCCAAGGGGGTAATCTGAACCACCCTCAGTAGATAACAAACAGCTACAAACTATGTACAGGCATATAAATGTAGAGTAGGCTTGTTCATAAGTAGGAGTAAAACAAAACCCAAAACACTAATAATATACTTCATAGACTATTTGTACCCACTACAAGGGTGATCAGAAAATATAAACAATATACCTATCAGAACACCTGATACTAAATAATTACCATGTACCTGTTACTGTGTGAGAAACAAAAACATCTTATCACCTCCTATTGTGTGATAAGATTAAACCACTACTACAATTGGCTAGCATTGAAAACGAGCCCGAGCACTCGAGCTTACATGCTATGGACATTATAAACACAGCACACACAAACAAAATCGATAGAGTTATCGCCGCCATCTTGTCTTTTTGCAGTCTCTCTCAGTTCACCAACTCTGTACCAATATAAGTAGCCATTTGATACTGGAACCAGAGATTGTACTTCCTCTTCCATACTATAGCTAATTCGCCAGTATTTAGACTACGTTGTCGTTCACCCCTATGCTACAAGTATGGAGTGGATCTTATATCCATGGTTTTCAGTTACTTCTGCCAACCAGCCGATGCGCATGTGTGCACCCAACCCGCGGTCATACCCCAT
>JASIRB010003727.1:0-13607 GCA_030323885.1 Branchipolynoe longqiensis | reverse complement strand
AATAGGATAGGACATGGACTGGTTCGCACAGTATCAGGATAATGTGACTCTGTGGGATATCTGGTGATGGTGCCGGTGGGCTAATTTCCCAGTGGGCCAGCACTATAAAGTCGCCATGAGTGCGCACTGTCATAAGTCGGTATATGACCTTAGATGTTGCCACGATGTAAAACTCTAACAACCAACCATAAACACGGCATGTCTGTATCATAGTTGGAGGTGACATAGATACACAAAAATTGCGTAGAATCTTTCAACAGTTAAAAAAAGATAGAACAGTAAAACCTCTCTAAATCAGCCGACCATGGGACTGACTTTAAATGGTCCATTTAGGGAGGTAGTCAGTTTAGCGAGTTTTTCACTTCGTTACAGTGATATTGTATGGGAGATCGTTTGAGACCCAAATAAAATGATCGATATAGGGGAGTGGTCGATATGTGGATGTGGTCGGTTAGAGAGGTTTTACTGTAGTTGCAATCACCTTTATTTAAGAAGATGTGTTTTGTTAAAGCTGCATGGTCCGATCAAAACATCAAATTTTCAAAACGTAAACACTTATCTAGATTTGATTCTGCATATCTAACTTAGATACTGGTGCACTTATTAAACATTTGTCATCCCATATAAGGGAATACTTAGTCAATTAAATAGAACCGGTTACTGCATAAGCTTATGGGGTTAGAGTTTTGGCAAGCTTGCCAAAATTAATTTTGCACATTTGCACTTCAAATATCTCAAAAGTTAGCCATTTAAAATAAAAGGTATTTCAATCTAATGTAAGGTAGATTATAATGATCAACCTAATATCTTTATCTCAGGAAATAGCAGAAACTCAAAATCATCGGACTATGCAACTTTAACAGAAACTATGGTTGTACTTAATTTCCAGTTCAACCAAATAAAAGTACAACACTTTTACGTCAGTGGGGTTTGTGGAATGACTGACTACTTATTAAATTGTGTGGGTTTTTTAAATTGTGAATAATGATATGCTTCTAACAGGCAGTATCCTCCGTCCACCCACCGAACAGCCGCCCGCCTAACCCTTTTAACCCAAAAGATTAATTTTTAAGCGTAATAATAGCAATGATTTGTATAAATGTAATTCACAACGCTGGAGACTGAATTAGTGCAACATACAAGCTTTTATTTGCAATCAATGCGTTGTATGCGTTTTCATTACATATCAATATTACTTCTATTTTTAGAGAGAATTTTTAATCTAAAGTCTTTAAGTGCTATTGTTTAATTTGACCTGCACTGTACCATAGTGAATGACCATAGACCCGTTGGCACTTTTGCACGATGGGTAGGTCCCCAGCTGCACTGGTTACATCCGGTATCATACCTTGGCGACACTAACGCGGTCTCCAGAGTCGTGAATTGCCCATGTTACTTACTAGCAACATGCATAATTATACGATATTGTTTATTGCTATTAAATAGCTAGCTTACTTTTTTTTGCATTTTTATCTTTTGCATTTTCACGCTTCAGAATGAAGAGGACGAGGTCCGAAATCCTCTATTTCTAATTAATCAATATTCATGTGAACAACAACAAAACCAAAGTGTGTCAGCCGATTCTAGTAATTCAATAATCGATAGGAGATCGAACAGTGCGTCAAGCTCTCAGAAACAGAAAATTAGAAGTCAATTTAAAACATCAACAAAGGCACTACTTACCCAAGTACGTTTTCCTGATTAATTTTAATTTAAAAAAATTCTACTGTTATACTACTGTTTTAAGTACTTTTTCCCTTCAAATTAAATAATACCTTGTTTGGTGGTTATTTTCAATTCGCTCACAATACAACTCTCTGAGTGGTTTCCCTGCGTAGAGCTGTTGAATTCGATTCGCAAACAGTTGCTTCCCCTGATATAATATATATATATATATTTTACCTCGGTAAACAGCCTCAGGTACCAGCAATTAGCATATACAACTCACGACTGGATAACGTGTCGTTGGGTTGCTCCGGCAAAATTAGTCTACATACAAGCAAATACGCAGTAAGTATAATAAAAACTGTGGTTAGCTTAATTATGATGCATTAGAGCATCAATATGGAAAGTTTAGACTTTCGTTGGTCCAATTTGGACGAGTTATTTGGTTATAAACAACCAAGGATAGAACACTCGAGTGGGTTTCTCGAAGGAACCAAACCGGTCATTAGCGGTTATGTCAACACCCGGGTCACCGTGTGACTATGGGTAGAGATGTGGGTTTCGCCCTATCTCATGTGGAAATTCTCTCGTACTCTAATAGAGAGTAATGTTGGAGATGCTCCTGGGTTTCTTTTATAGACTCCCCTAGACAAAACTTTTTCAGGCGTTTCTCCGAGTTTCGTAGCATTTTCTCCAACTTGTTGACGTAGTAGTCACAGGTGGGAGAAGTGTGCGGAACAGAGGGATGGGCGGGCCGATACACTGGTCCCGACCCCGCGTAAGGTTTGGGCTTGACCCACAACCCACGCACAAATTTAGCTTATTACGCCTGTGTTATAACGGTATAAACACGTTCTTTAACACCAATAGATGTCCAAATGAGTTTGAAACAACCATATTGTGACATATATATATACCGGGACTGATCAAAAATGTTTGTTTCAGTTCCCGATGGCCACGAAGCGGAGTAAGCGCGGTGCAGCAGCAGCCGAGGGGCGTGTTCCGAGTGGAGTGGACGAGGAGTACGACTCCTCACCTGTGTTGTCGGCAGGGCCGTCGACACAGCCCCGGGCGCATATCCTCTCCGACCCGGACGAGGACGCAGTGCCTGATGTGCCTGCGCCTCCAGATTGGGAGGCTCGCTTTGCAAGATTGGAAAGCCACATCTTGACTGCCAAATCGCCTGTGTCTCGGAAGCGGCGTAGGCCGAGTGTCCAAGAGGATTCATTTGAGGATTTCTTGGACACAGACTCGGCGGTGGAGCTTAAGGCTCCTCCTCCTCCTTCTCCTAAACGGAGGAAGAAGAAGAAACAGGTGATTTCTTCGGGTGATGAATTCACCAAGGAGCGGGCAGAGACTGGTTTTCGCAAAAAGCGGAAGACTAAGTCCAAAAAGAAGAAGAGGAAGAGGAAATATTCTTCTTCTGATTCGTCCACTGAGTCTACTTCTACGGAATCAGACTCAGACACCATATATGAAGGTGTCTATGCGGACATTGGCACTAAAGTGGCTAAGAAGGTGGAGAAGCCAAAGGCTAAGCGGGTTAAAACCACTACGCTTATGCGCGAGACCGTGAATGGTCATTTCCGCACGTTCAAACCGGCGGAGGTTATCTCCAAGTTAGGAGATGAGTTAACAGGCATAAAGGGTGTTCCCAACTCCATCATTAAAGAAATGGATCGGGATGTCAATATGACGGATGACCGTAAGAAGTTTGAGGATGTGTTGCACACAGTGCATAAGGCAGTGTTGGCTACCCTAACAGCTATTGTTCCTGTGGCTAATAGGATGCAGAGTGAAAATAAGTTCTCGTCTTTGGCTAAGACAATGGACAAAGGCATTGCAGTACTAGCGGCGGCAGGTAATTACCTGTCGTTTCGAAGATATGAAAATGTCTTCAAGTCAGTTTGCACAGATGCTGGCAAAGAAGTGGCTCGCTCTAAGAAGGTTACCGATAATGAGGGGAAGGAGTTTACGCTCTATCTTGCTCCAGAGCCGATTAAAGGGAAACCTTTAGATAATACCAAGATGTTTGGCGGTCAACTACAATACCTCTATAAAGAGGTAGAGACTGCAGCCAAGAGTGGCAAAAACATGGATGGCAAGAAGAAACAGGAAGTTCCTCGTTTCAAAAAGTCACGAGGGGATTTTCGTCCACGACGGTTCACCAGAGGAACCAGACCGAGTTCAAACTTCGGTCAAGGGTTTCGGGGCCGGGGCGCTCGCCCAGGCTGGACCGACAACACCGCACGGCCAATAGGTCGAGGGTTCAACTCGTCGAGACCTTTCCCCAGGGGCGGGTCCAAGTAGAGGTCCAAACACAAACTTTACAAGTCCCTGCAGCCTCTAAAAACACACAAACTGTAAGCAACTTTGTGGCTGGTAATATTAGTAATCATATTTCTGAGTGGCACAAAATTACTAGTGACCAAGAAATTATAGAAATAGTTAGGGGTGTTCAAATTCCTTTTACACAAATTCCTGTACAAAGTATAATACCTTTTCCATATAACATTCAACCAGTTGAACGAGACGCACTAACTAAACAGGTACATAAATTCTTTGAGAAAGGAATTATACAAAAAGTGACACACTGTTCAGGACAGTTTATTTCAAACATTTTCTCGAGACCGAAGCCTAATGGTGATGTTCGAATGATCCTGGATTTAACAATCCTTAATAAAAGGGTGGAATATCGACATTTTAAAATGTTCTCTCTAGATACGGCACGAGATCTGATTACACCAGATGCGTGGATGGCTAGTGTTGATTTACAGGATGCATATTATACGCTTCCCATAATGGAAAAATACCGAAAATTTCTTCGATTTATTTGGGATAACCAACTCTATGAGTTTACCTGTATGCCGAATGGCTTAGCTTGTGCGCCACGTTTTTTACTAAATTGCTTAAACCTGTTTTCTCGGTAATGGCGAGGAAGGGTCATATAATGTTTCCATACATAGATGATTCTTTTATTATAGCATCAACACAAATTGGTTGTGTGAATGCAGTTTTGGATTTATGTGCATTACTCACTAAATTGGGGTTTTATGTACATCAACAAAAGTCAGTGTTTAAACCAACAAAACAACTTAAATGTTTAGGGTTTATTCTGGATACACAGTCCCTTACAGTGTCGATAACAGAACAAAAACTAATTAAGTTTATGACTACAGCGACTCAGCTTATTAAGTTATCAAAGCCAAAAATTAGACAGGTTGCTGTTCTTATTGGCATAATGACCTCATATGCACCTGCTGTGTTATATGGGAAGGCCCATATTAAGTCGCTAGAAATAGATAAAAATTTAGCGTTAACACGAACTAAAGGCAATTTTGAGCGAAAGATGTTTATTTCGCAAGAAGGGTTACAGGATATTGGATGGTGGATGCAACCATATAGCAAGTTCACCAAATCCAATCCGCATGGCAACGGAAAATAATACAGTAATACTACTGATGCTTCGTTAGAAGTTGGGAGCTCGACGCAGATGCGGACAAGCACAAAGAGGTAGCATGCTTGAAGATGAAAAATCAGACTATATTAATGCACTAGAATTGCGTGCTATTTATCTGGGCTTACGTAGTTTAGTAAAGATAAATAAATCACAGGTTAGAATACTAACTGATAATACTACTGCCATGGCATATATTCGTAACATGGGTGGAACCAAATCAAAGTCTTGCAATCAGTTATCTAAACTGATTTGGAACTGGGCACAGGCTCAACAAGTCTGGCTGACTGTAGCGCATATTCCAGGGTCACAAAATACACTTGCAGATTATAAAAGTAGAAATTTCCATGACCATTTAGAGTGGTCTCTCTCTACACATTTGTTTAACTTCGTTTGTGAAAAATGGGGTACACCTGAAGTTGACTTATTTGCATCACGAAATAATAACAAGTTACCCTGTTATGTTTCTTGGCATCCTGAACCGGATGCTTGGAAAGTAGATGCGTTTGCTATTACCTGGGAAAATAATTATTTTTATATTTTCCCACCATTTAGCATTATCAGCCGAGTAGTGAGAAAAATCGGCTTGGAAGGGACACATGCGATACTGGTGGTGCCCGATTGGGACACGCAACCTTGGCTGCCAGCAGTTTCACAACTGGCAAAAGATCGTATACGATTCCCAAGAAAACTCGGGAATCTGACGCACCACGGACCGCTAGTGGTTCACGGCGACGTGTCAACGACGCCCCTATTGGCATTCCTTTTCTAAGGAAGCAGCTACAGCAATTTGGATTGGACAGAATTACTGAGGATAGGATAGTATCGGATGCCTGGAGGCCAGGAACTGTCAAAATGTATACAACCTATTTAAAGAAATGGGGTGTACATTGTTTGTTAATGAAAGTTAAGCCAACAAATCCAAAGATTTCACAAGTAGCTCGGTTTCTTCGTTCTCTAGAGGATGAAGGACTTTCCTTTGGATCGATTAATGCGGCGAGGTGTGCGTTATCAATTATATTACCTAGAATTGATGGCGAAACAGTTGGAAAACATCATGTTATTTGTTATTTACTTCGTTCAATTTATCAAAGGAATCCTCCAAAACCAAAGTATAGTCGGTTTTGGGATGTTTCTATAGTATTTAAGTTGTTTCAGGCTTGGCCTCACAACTCGTGGTTAGATATAAAACAGTTAGGTTTTTAAAAGGTCGCGGTCCTGTTATTGTTAGTAACCGGACACAGAGGACAGACGATTGTTGCTTTATCCTTAACTGGATTAGAAATAGACAAGCAACAAGCTACGTTTGATTTAGAAAAATTGCTTAAATCGAACACGTTAGGTGACCCTTTATCAACGGTTCACTTAGACTGTTTTCCGAATGATCGGAAATTATGTGTTGTGTCGGCCATACGGGCTTATATATACAAGACAAAGGATTTACGTGCATCACAACAACTATTAGTGAGCTTTATAAAGCCACATAAGGCGATTTCACGAGACACACTTGCCAGATGGACAATTACGGTGTTGAAATTGGCTGGAGTGGATACGAGTAAATACTCTTCCCACTCAACTAGAGGAGCCATGGTCTCCAAGGCACGGGTGCTTGGTATTTCTGTGAAAAGAATACTAGCGCATGCAGGCTGGAAGACGGCTAAGTCGTTTGCAAAACATTATAATAAACGACTAGAAAAGCCTACCGGCGTTGCAAAGCGTCTTCTCGCCAACTAACAAGAATAGGTGAGAACAAAAATTTAGAATGTTATAATAATAAGAAAGAATGATATTAAGGATAAAAATGAATTATGTAAAGGTCTCCCTAGCCTGAGGCTAGCCTGAGGCTGTTTACCGAGGTAAAATAGTATAGTTATACGAGTCTTACCTTGGTACAGATGATGGATAACTGTTGTTTTACCGAGGTATAAGCCTCGGATAGATGTGGGCTAGGGCCCTCCCGCCACACCCTGCCACATCTATTCCGTTGGTGTACCTTTTCGGTAAAGTAATAGTATCCATTGTTTGAAAGTCATTTTTATCCTCAATAAGTAGGTTAAGATTGCTGGTACCGGACGTGCTTACCTCTCTCCCTAGCCCACATCTATCCGAGGCTTATACCTCGGTAAAACAACAGTTATCCATCATCTGTACCAAGGTAAGACTCGTATAACTATACTATATATATCTTCTTTACTACTCTTGACAAGAAGCTTGATCTTGTATAGTGCACGTTTTGCTTTTCGGTCTAAAGCAATCTCACGTAAGTTAGTCGGTATCGTCCATGTTTTCCTCGCACAGCCATATAGATAGTGAAAGCTAAGGCCAACCCAGTTTTGCATTTAGATATATGAGACTGTCTCAAAAGGTGCTAAGCAATATGGGACAAAACTTTGTCCATTGTAACGATCAACATACTATTTGCTTATGCATTTGCTCAGGATAAACTGATTTGTTTTTTACATTGTGTTTCATAATCCCAATAGAATACATATTGATTTGAAGCAAATGTCCTTGTGTTTTCAGTGTAACCGTTTCTGTGCTGTTTTGTGTCAATCGTTACAATGGACACACAAAAAAAGAGTTAGCCCCTTTTGAGACAGGCTCATATCTGAATTAATGGTATTGACTTGACCAGCGATACTTCAAGATACTCATGGCTTTTATCTGATCACATTTTTAACCGATTAAAGAGCGTGTAAAAGATAGATATCTAGTTAGTAAGTGTAGGATAGATGGTTATGGAAAAAGCAGTTTGAATTTTTAAATAATAACACTGACTCATCTTTACTTAAAACCTGCAACAGGGAAATAATGATGTAGCTGTTTTCATGGTCAGTCAGGGTACTCTATAGCCACATATATTTTTGCTCTCTGACTAATTACTCAAAAGCCATGTTTGTTCTCTCTTATCGATTACTCTATATCTACAGGTTATTGCTCATTGATCAATTATTCCAAAGCCACATGCTTGTGCTATTTGATCAATTACTTCCTAATCATATGACTGTTCTCTTTGATCAATTACTTCATAACCTGTGCTTTTTGATCAATTACCTCATAACTAAATGCCTGTGCTTTTTGATCAATTACTTTATAATCATATGCTTGTGCTCTTTGATCAATTATTCGATAGCCATGTTTGTGCTCCCCTATCAATTACTCCATAGCCATGCTTGTGCTCTCTGATCAATTACTCCATAGCCATGTTTGTGTTCTCTGATCAATAACTTCAAAGCCACGTGTTTGTGATCTACCAGTTACTCCACAACCATATGTGTGTGGTCCTTGATTAATTACTCCATAGACATGTATTTGTTCTCTGATCAATAACTTCAAAGCCACGTGTTTGTGATATGCCAATTACTCTACAGCCATATGTGTGTGTTCCCTGATCAATTACTCCAGAGCCATATGTTTTTGGTCTTTGATCAATTACTTCATAGACATGTATTTGTTCTCTGATCACTTACTCCATTGATGTGTGTGTTCTCTGATCAATAACGCCATAGCAATGTGTTTGTGCTCGCTGATCAATTATTCCAAAGCCACGTGTTTGTGCTGTGATCAGTTACTCCGTGGCCATATTTCAGTAACTATATATATATATCCCTATTTCTATGCTCTTTGATCAGTTACTCCGAGGCCATATTTCAGTAACTATATATATATATATCCCTATTTCTATGCTCTTTGATCAGTTACTCCATAGCGATATTTCTATTCTCTTTGATCAGTTACTCCATAGCCATAATGTTTGTGTTCTCTGATCAGTTACTCCGTAGACATTGCTCATTTGTGACATTGCTCACCTCGTTGCCAACGACGTTCTACCCTGGCGCTGCATAACCCATACGCCTTGAACTATATCAGAACTTCATGCCCCCTACCAGAATAAGCCCGAATGCATGAGCGCTCTGAACTTCGCCTGCAGTGCCCAAGCCTGGTTTCCGATACATAGACTGAGCTTAACTCACTCATATAACTTCCACTTCTCTTATTTTTTCAAAACTCCACAAGTAAAAAGCTGGGTTCCGTGTTACTGAATTATGTTTGTGCTCTCTGATCTATGTGAATTGAGCATGCCCTATGTAACCAGCATAACCCTATGTAACCCTAACCCTAACCCTTTCCGCTAACTCATTGACAGCCACCCCAGGCTACCGTGGAGTCAACGCTACCTGGAATAGGGCAGTACAAGACCCATTTGCCGGTCAAGGTAACCAACATGCAGCTGCTGTCAGGTCCCTTCGCCGACAAGACGTTCGGTGGCACGCTCCACCTCAGTGACATCTACCAGCAGGACATACAGAAAAGTAAATATTTAACGGTCTTTCTGTTGGGTTGTTTTTGGTGTACAGTTAGTTGATTAAGCAGGGGAAATTTCAATCGCAGACAATTGGTCTTCCTCATTCCACTGCTCCTATCCCTATTCTAGTAATGCCGAGCGCCTGGCTAGGTAGCGAGAAGTATAAATTTGTATGTGATCATTGGTTTGACTCGACCAGTGTTCGAATCCCACGACCTGCTAAGACGGGAGATGGATGCCCAACTCATTCGGCCATCCTGTCTGTTCAGGGTATAGGACAAAGCTATCATAGATGGACATCAAACTTGACTCAACTAAGGGTTTTTCTGCCGTTCCGGGCCAGACACAGGAGACATGCACAGACACAGTGATCAGTATGTGGTCCACTGGTGGATCAATAGTTGACCCTACTGGACAAAAGATTAGGTGGAGATGGAGGGTTGGTCGTAATGCGAAGCATTACGTTTGATGCGAGGAGAGGAAGAGACCCTCCCCCCGCCCCGCGCTGTCGCGCTGCTTTCTCACCTCGGCAGACGGCGCGGCGCGCCGCCCCCTCCCCCGCCCTCCGCGTCGCGCGGCGCTCACGCCTCACCCGACGCCGCTGCTCGCCACCTCTCGCCCTCCCCCGGGCCGGCAGCTTTCACACTCACCTGCTGTCGCCCCTCCCTCCTCCCCTTATAAGGCCGCCCCCCGGCCTCCCTCAGGCACTCGCCCTCCTGCCGTCTCCCAGCTCCCTCCTCTTTTCAAATCTTGGCTACTCCACCTCGGATCTCTGCTCCAGCTCAGCCTCAGGATGCCTCGAGGAAAAGGACGTGGACGGAAGGGATCCCGGGCCGCCCCCCGCACCCCGGGGCCCTCTCCAGCACCCGGCCGGGGCGAGTCCCCGGCCTACGCCCCGGCGTCCCCCGCGGCGCCCTCGGGCCGCACCTCGGGCCCCGAGATGTCGACACTGCTGGAGGCGCTCCAGCGTATCCAGCTCGACCAACAGCACTCCGCCGCCGAGGCGCGCCAGGCGACGGCCGACCTCCACGCCCGGATCGACTCCCTGGAGACCGGGGGGACCCGCCCGGGGATCCCCTCATCTCCCCCGAGGCGCCAGGCCGCCCCGACGCCTCGGGCACCTACCGCCACTACAGCCCGGCCCCCGCCGCCGCCTCAGGCGTCCCTCCCCGGGGCCGCGCACCCGGAGTACGAGAGGTACCGTCACCTCTCCAGTCAACCACCACCCGCCACCTCGCCGGCCTACCGCGAGGAGGCCATCCGCCACAGCCCCGCCTCCGCGGCCGACGCCGTCCGGGAGATACTGGCATCCGCCGAGGCGCGCCACTCCGTGAGGCGCCAAGGGATCCCGGCCAACTACATCTTCCCCTCGGACCTGGTGAAACGAGGGGCCGAGAGGAAGCCGGTGAAGAGGGGGGAGGCGACAAAGGACGAGTATACCCTCGCCCTCCTCACCCTCATCGACCACCCCGACTTCCCCGCCCACTCCGCCCAGGGACTCCACCACCACCACCTAGCAGTCTGCCGGGATAACCTCGTCTACCCCTGGGCGACCGTCCGCCGGTACTCAGAGACCCTGTTTACCGCGATCGCGGACGGAACCCTCCCCCAGGGCTGGCATGACCCGGTAGCGCTCAACCTCATGAGACTAGACTGCCTCGCCATGCCCGAGGACCAAGCCACCGCCGCCCCTGCCCGCCTACCCGACCCTCTCCACCGAGGCGCCCACCTCCCCCGACCCCAAGCTGACGCCCGCGCCACCTACGACAGGGACGCCCACGGGGCCCCCTGCCCGGCCTGGAACCGCGCCCCCGCCTCGTGCGATCGGGCCCGCCTCGGGGAGGCCCACGGTGAGGCGGGGGACAGGCGCCGTCACGTCTGCGCATACTGCGCCAATGTGAGGCGCCTCCTAACCATGCACAGCGAGGCCGACTGCATCACGAAACAAACCCGTGAGCGCCAGACCCCCCCCGCCACCTCGGCGGATTTTTGATCCGCCGGCCTCCCCCCGGCCGGCCCGGGGGGACCCCTCCGGCGCCTCACCCTCACCACTGCCGACAGCCCCGCAACTCCCGCCGACAACCTCCCAGCGACCACCGATCGCAGCGCCGCCCAGTCCCAGCCGAGGATCATCACCTCGGGCATCACACCTCGGACCACATCCCAGCCCAGCCTCAGGAGGAACCCTCTGCCGCCGATCCTCACGACACCGCCTTCAACAACACCGCCGCCCAGACCCCGACCACCACCCCATCCAGCCCCGAGGACTTCGCTGCCCCCCTGCTCGACCCTCGTCGGACCTCCTCACCGGATCCCGCCAAGGAGCGGGCCTCCCCCTTTTTGGCCGCCCGCTCCCTGTCGACGCAGGCCCCGGACACTCCCCGCCCCGAGAGGGAGCCTGACCCCCGACACGGCCCACCTCTCGGCCGGCCCGCCCCACCTGCTCCGCCTCGGGCGCGCCGCCAGCCCTCTCCGCCCAGACCTCCATCTCCGGACCCCGCCTCGGGCGCCCCGGCCCCCCGCCTCGGGCGCGCCTCGAGCCCTCTCCTACTTTTGGTGGAGGGCTCCTCGGCACCCCCTCACTCCACTGACATTTGATCTCTGTTTCTCTATTTTTACTCCGCTCGAAGCATTACGTTTGATGCGAGGAGAGGAAGAGACCCGCCCCGCGCTGTCGCGCTGCTTTCTCACCTCGGCAGACGGCGCGGCGCGCCGCCCCCTCCCCCGCCCTCCGCGTCTCGCGGCGCTCACGCCTCACCCGACGCCGCTGCTCGCCACCTCTCGCCCTCCCCCGGGCTGGCAGCTTTCACACTCACCTGCTGTCGCCCCTCCCTCTCCCCTTATAAGGCCGCCCCCCGGCCTCCCTCAGGCACTCGCCCTCCTGCCGTCTCCTGCCGTCTCCCAGCTCTACTATGGTTACTAATTAGGTCAATCTATCTGCATTCAACTCTTATCTAATGGAGTCTATTTGCTAGTCCAAGTTCACTGTAATGCACACTAGAACCAACCAAATGTACCGTAAAAAAAAAAAAAAAAGTTTGGTAATCATGAACCATGTGCTTATGGGTTCAAAGGATTTCAACATAAACTATATATGGCCTATTGTGAACGATAGGCCTGGGAGGAACACCTCCATTTCCAGTTGTGTTAACTTCAGTCCCCACTAAAGGACCGACGGGATGGCCGAATGAGTTGAGCATCCATTTCCTGTTTTGGTAGATCATGGGATTCGAACCCACGGGTTCGAACCCTGATCGAGTCAAACCAATGACTTAAAAATGTATGCTTGTCGCTTTCTAGCCAGGGGCTCGGCATTATTTGGATAGGGCAAGGACTGGCTGGCTCAGTGTCAGTATAATATGACTCAGTGGGATATCAGGTCATGGTGCTGGCGGGTCTCCCAGTGGGGCTGCACTATAAAGTCACTATGAGTATGCACTGTCACAAGTGGGTACCCATCCTGATATGACCTTAGATGTTGCCAGGACAAACAACCAGCCAATCAACCAACTAAGGGACCAGTGGAGGCGTGTTCCAGTATTCGCTTGTTTCTCACCAGCAGGCGGCGGACGTCGTCGCGGTGGCTCCAACTTCCGGGAGCCAGGAGCGGGCACCGGAAACGCGGGTGGAGGCGGGCGCATGGCGAACCTGGGCTACTTGAGCAGCGGGAACAAGACGCACCAGACGCCCTTCCTGCCCTACCAGAGCCCGGCCAGCGACCCTTTCGTCAGTGCTGACACAATAAACAGGTGAGTCTGGACATAAGGTAAACAGTCTAGTCTTAAATAGACACTGGGGGAAACGGGGGGGGGGGTGGAGATTCCCCAAAACTACAAAGATTACACAGACAATCTAGTCTCAAACAGCCTGGAGGGGTCGGGGGATTACTATTCTCCAACTCAACAAGAATCAGTCTCGCTGCAAACAGACTGGGGTACTCCCTGACCCAGGGGGCATAATCGATTAATCGACTCGGGTCACCCAAGCCACTTTTTGGCGCATGCGCACATCCTGCAGACTCGGGTCGAATAATTGAATACGCTTCTCCATGCTCGGGGTGAAAAAAATGGTGGCCCTTTTTTTTGTTTTTTAATAACCGATATAATTACAGCAAAATAGGATTTAAATTGTTTTATGATGACATAGTTTAGTGATATTTCCATTTCATTAATCTATGTA
>JASIRB010003815.1:0-13615 GCA_030323885.1 Branchipolynoe longqiensis | reverse complement strand
CCTTCCCTCCGATCTTCTTCCCTCTCTGGTTATGAGCTCCGTAGTGCAGGACGCTCTCCTCGTCGTTCTTTTTTGCGAATGCGGCGAAGCCTGCGGTCTCCGCATTTTTCCGAACTGCCAGAGCGTATTCCACGTGTGCCGAATCTTTATAATATTCGTCTCTGGCTCGACAACTCATTATGTGGATGTGCTCAATGAAGGAGCGGTAGTCCGATGTCGTCAGCTCTTTGATGTCAAGGCACCATAGTGTTGAAGCCGCCACCAGTTCATGGATGTTCAGTTTCCGTACCTCCTTCCCTCCCAAAGTGTACCTTTTTAGTGACCACTTACTTCTACGGCGTCTCGATGCGCTGCTGTCGCTCCTGGATCTCCTATGTCCCGTTGAATCGTCCCTAGACCTCCTGCGAGAACGTCCGAAGTCCGAGTACTCCTGTCTCGGTTCCTCCCTCTCCAATCGTGATGGTTTTATCGGGCTGTCTGTTCTTGTCCGAAGAGTCTTCGATTCCCTGCCGTCATTCTTGATTGCCTCGGCCCTTCTGATTTGGGACTCTCGTTCCTGTCTCAGTTGCAGGACACGTTCCTCGAGTGCTCCCACTTTGATCTCTCTCTCCAGAATGTCGATCTCTTGCTGGGCGATCCTTTCCCTATCGCTCAGCGATAGGCTTGACAATGACAATGCTGTCGCACCTGAAGTATTATCCACTTCCTTTGCCATCCTCGCTGCTGCAGTCGAACTCCTAGTGCTCCTCAGTTTAGTTGTCTTGTTCTCTTCCCTAATCCTCTCACACTTTTCCTTGTCACCCTGGTCGTGTCTCTCGCCGCAGTCAGTGCAGTAGGTCATGTCTTGGGTAAACTATCCGTGCTCTCGAAGTAGTTCCCTGGTAGTTCTGTATAGTTTGATGATGGTTGATCAGTTACTTCAACACTTGCAAAGTCATCAAGTCTGAAACTACCAGCTGCGCTTTAGCGGCTTGGCTATGGCAGCCAAACAGGATTGCTCTGTGCTCTGCCCAAAACTTGGGCCTGCTTCCTCGGGCGTAGTTTCCAGATCGCCTGAGATCCTTATGTTAGGAACATGTGATTAACGGTCAGGGATGAGGAGGGCAGAAGGCAGCTATAGGTGTAGTGAGGCACTGTGCTGTGCCGGTCTCGGGACTCACTCGGATGAAGGTGCCATTGTGAGTATCTGATGACTCATGAGATTGAGGGAGAAGGGTTGGGGTTGGGTAGTAGGGATGTCTATGTAGAATTCACTGTCACATGTAGTACTTAAGTTACTAAGGCCTAACGTTTCTAAGTACTCATACGTAACTCAGCTATGTTGACGTTGGTAAAGTGCTTAAATCGCTTCATTCAGTCAGTAAATTCAAATAAACGGCCGATTTAGGATGTAGATTTAGTTAGAATCAGTTCATAGTGTCGAATACTTAGTATATATGGTCGATTTAATTCAGAAAGTTATAATCGACCCAACATTGTCGACAGACATAATGGCAGTTTCAATCTATAATATTGTTGGTCGAATGAAAGCGCGTCGAATGCGTCCTCCTGTATTATGCATTCAGATTCTTAGTAAATAAGTGTAGCAATCGTCGACACACACATAACTGGTTAGTCGACTCACAAATCGAACATATTGGGTTACGGGTCATAACGGTAAAATATTAAGTTATTTCAACGATACCGTCATCCTGCGCTCCGGTCCCCTACACTCTACCGACAAGCTTGTAGTCGACACAGTGATCGTCGACTCTCAGGTAGCATGATGGTCGAATCCGTGTAGTAAATGATACTCCTTATAACTGCTATTTTTATATGTGAATTGTCAAACTATACCATTGAATGTTTGATATTGTTATTTCAGCTGATTTGGGCTAGCTGCTGATGACAATATCAGACTACATATGCATATATTGTAAATAACTGTATTGTCACATGGCTGGAAGACCAGTGCCACAGCGCTGACAAAAGACTTTATTCAATGAATCAACTATATTGACAAAAAAATAAAATAAAATACCGCGCAATAAGCATTCACCCTTCAGATAGAGAGAAGCAAGGCTTGATTTGGAATATAAATGGAAAGCTTAACTATTTTATTGACAACCGACTCTCAAACGGTCTTATATATTCAGTAAAATATCGGATTTTATTTATCGCTGTGCTGTCAGGGGTGGGAACTTCCGACTAGTTAACTATTTGGATGATTTTGCAGTTCTAGGTACTACCTATGAAGACTGCCTTGAAAAACAATTACAATTAATATCTATATTACGCAAACTCGCCCTTATTCATTATATATTCGTCGCCTCCTCTTGCTTACAGTAATATAGGGTCTTTGGTATAGCCTACTTCAGTGGTCACTCTTTGAATGGTTGGTTGTATGAGAACAAACGATCTTGTTAGCTGAATATGCTATTGTATTTAAATCTCTGATCATCCGAAATTTACTTGTACTACAAGTTCTAGTCCTTAGATGACTATTTGCTATATATCTTAACAGCATACACGTAGACATGTCAACGCTACTGCACTTAGTATAGGCATAATATTAATATTTAATAATAATAATGCCTGAACGGACAAATTGAGTTGGAACTGAGCAATTCCCTTCTTAGATAAAAGATTCACCTGGTACTTATAGTACACGGGTGAACCACATCATCATCATGCTGTCGGTCGCGATGCGACAAAGACTGCTTTCATTACTTGACTGCCGCTCTCCATTTAGCTCTCTGCTGTGAGAGTTGTGTCCATGAGTCGGTCTTAATGTCTCTCAGCTTCAGGTTTCTCTTGATGGTATCTTTGAACCGGAGACGGGGGCGCCCTCTCTTTCTGTAGCCAGAAGACAGTTGAGAATAGAGGATCTGCTTTGGTAGCCTGTCTGATGACATCCTCATGAGGTGTCCAGTCCACCGGAGATTCTTTTTGATCAGAAGATCTTCCATAGAGGGCAGCCCCATCCGTTCGAGTATTTCCTTATTCGTCACTTTGTCCTTCCAGGTTAGCCTCATGATTGAACGCAGATGTCGCATCATGAAGGCATGCAGCTTTTTCACCTGCTGTCTGTACGCTGTCCAGGCCTCGGCTCCGTATAGTAGGGTGGATAGCACGATTGCGCGGTAGATCTTACCTTTGACCCGAATGGACACATGGTGGTTGTTCCAGAGTCTCTGGCGTAGTCGGCCGAAAGATGCGCTAGCCTTGGCCATCCTCCTCTGTATCTCAGCATCAATGCGTCCATCACTTGATATTGTGCATCCGAGATAGGTGAATTCCGGAACAGAGTTCAGCTTGTTTCCGTCAACCATGATCTCCTCCTCTCGGGTTCTTGTAGAGTTGGTTGGTACAGCACCTCCGTCTTCTTGATGTTAATTTTCAGGCCAAACTTCTTTGATGCATCGGAGAAAGCATCCACTATTTCATGAAAGCTGCCTGCAAAAGTGTTGAAGTGCTGCTGGCTTTTGCAAGTTACCAGCGGCACTCTCTCGGGGAGCAAATAGAGGTTTCACACCGGCAAGAACATGTCAAGACAGGCGCAAAACTATTTGTCCCTGCAGTGGCTGGTCGGGAGATGTTGGGAGTTCATACATCAACCGCCCTTAATGCTGCCACAGTGACATGGTTTTCTGTTTAGGGTTTGCTCCCTTAGCCTTTGGTTCTGTCAAGAACCTGTACCACAAGGCAGTGGTTTAGAACTCTGCAAGGCAGGGGCGTCAAACTCCCTGAGGTATTGCTATAGGTCTAAATACGGGCAAAAATAGCATTAGTATGGAACATGAAGTAGAAACTGTGGTTCCATGATCAAATGGCTACTTATATCGGCACAGATTTGGTGAAATGGGAGAGAATGCAAAAAGACAAGATGGCGGCCGCAGACGCCGTCAATTTCACTTTAAAATCTGATTAAACTAGATATTATATTATATTTTTCAACTCAAAGGTAGCGGGCTATCAATAAGACATATGTAAAGAATAATTGTTGCTTCTTAGATTGTGAAATTAGGCTTTCAATTCATTAACCCGCTTTTTCGACCGTTTTTATATAGGGTTGGTATTCACCCGTGTACTGCGACTGCGAGTACCGGGTGAATCCTTTATTTATCTATTCCCTTCTGTGACTGCATGCAGGGAAGGTTTTGGCGCCTTAAATGACGTAGGTTATAAGGCAAAGACTTCAAGCTCACTATTAGTCGGTGTAGCAGTTCTCTGTAATTGGTGGCCTATAGCCGTGTTCACACCCACAACTTTAGGCCGAACTAGATAAGGCAAACTAGAGGAGGCAAACTAGGCGTGAAAGTGAGTCGTGTCCACACTTGCAGTACTTGGGTCGGTTTAAGGCAGAAATCGATATCTGCGCATGAACAAGTCCATACTAACCAGTGCCACTTTCGGTTAGTCGACGTCGCCATGAGAGTGTAGGTTCGACCTAGATATGTATGGACTGAATCGTATTGTTTTGGAATGGTCAAAACTTCTGCTGGGCAGTGAAAACCTAAAAATAAATGATGAAAAAAATATCTGTGCACAGCTAGCGGTTTCATAGACCAAATTATATAATATGCACTTTTGATCGAGCGGAAAATCAACAAACTCAGGTCTTGACTGCGCATGCGTGTGACGAGCTTAAGCTGCCTCAACTAATCCGCTTGTGTCCACACGCGGAAGATAGGCCGACTCAAGCTGGTTCGCTTCATCAATACTACCTCGTGACGCGGTTTACTTGAGGCGAACTAGTTGAGGCAAATCAGCCCTAATCCGCCTCAGCGTCGCGTCCACACGGCGAATCTGAGTCGAACTATAGGAGGCGAACTAGTTGAGGCGACTTAACGCCCAGGTGTGAACACGGCTTATGTGTCTGAACATGTTTCAGTTCTAATTTGATATATATACATAAAACATAAAACAAAACGACATAATCCAGGAACCAATGAAGACCATAGCCATTAGTGGGGTTTAGTGTGTCAACATGTAACCCATCAAGAATGGTATTTGTGGACCAGGAAGCTCGATCCTAGGTATCTCTGAGATAACTACACTGTCTTGCAACATTATAAACTGTATAATACAATAAACCACAAACTAATGACTAAAGTTGTTCAGCGTTGAAAACTAGTTCTATCGTGAACTAAAGGGGCTGTCACACTACGACGTTTCCCCCGGCGTGCCGGCAATGCGCAAAATATTTGCAACCCGTCGACACGCGTCCAACTCTTCGGCGTTTTGGGGGAAAGTTTGACGGGGTGCAGCGTGTTAGTAGCGCGCGGCGCCAACTTTGGTAACGAATACGGCGCGTTCTCTCTCTCTCTCTTCATCTCTCTCTCCTCACCCTCCCTCCCTTACCCCCTCCCTCCCTCTCTCCCTCTCTCTCCCTCCATCCCTCCCTCCCTTGCTGTGTGTGTGTCTGTGGTGTGTGTGTGTGTGTCTGTTGTGTGTCTGTGTGTGTGTGTCTGTGTGCGTGTGTGTCTGTGTCTCTGTGTGTGTGTCTGTGTCTCTGTGTGTGTCTGTGTGTGTCTCTGTGTCTGTGTGTGTGTCTCTGTGTCTTTGTGTGTGTGTCTCTGTGTCTGTGTGTGTGTCTCTGTGTCTGTGTGTGTCTGTGTGTGTCTGTGTGTGTGTATGTGTGTGTGTCTCTGTGTCTGTGTGTGTCTCTGTGTCTATGTGTGTGTCTCTGTGTATGTGTGTGTGTCTCTGTGTGTGTCTCTGTGTGTGTCTCTGGGTATATGTGTCTCTATGTGTGTGTCTCTGTGTGTGTCTCTATGTGTGTGTCTGTGTCTGTGTGTGTGTCTGTGTGTGTGTCTCTGTGTCTGTGTGTGTGTCTGTGTGTGTGTCTCTGTGTCTGTGTGTGTGTCTCTGTGTCTATGTGTGTGTCTCTGTGTCTGTGTGTGTCTATGTGTGTGTCTCTGTGTCTGTGTGTGTCTCTGTGTCTGTGTATGTGTGTCTGTGGGTGTGTGTCTCTGTGGGTGTCTCTTTGTATCTGTGTGTGTCTCTGTGTGTGTCTCTGTGTGTGTCTGCGTGTGTGTGTCTCTGTGTCTGTGTGTGTCTCTCTGTGTCTTTGTGTGTGTGTGTCTCTGTGTATGTGTGTGCCTCTGTGTCTGTGTGTGTGTCTGTGTGTGTGTCTCTGTGTGTATCTCTGTGTGTGTCTCTGTGCCTATGTGTGTCTCTGTGTCTATGTGTGTGTCTCTGTGTATGTGTGTGTCTCTTTATGTGTGTCTCTATGTGTGTCTCTGTGTGTGTCTCTGTGTCTCTATGTGTGTGTCTCTGTGTATGTGTGTGTCTGTGTGTGTGTCTCTGTGTATGTGTGTGTGTCTGTGTGTGTGTCTCTGTGTCTGTGTGTGTGTCTCTGTGTCTATGTGTGTCTCTGTGTGTCTCGGTGTCTGGGTGTGTCTCTGTGTCTCTATGTGTGTGTCTCTGTGTGTGTCTCTGTGTCTCTAGGTGTGTGTCTCTGTGTATGTGTGTCTGTGGGTGTGGGTCCCTGTGTGTGTCTCTTTGTATCTGTGTGTGTCTCTGTGTGTGTCTCTGTGTGTGTCTCTGTGTCTGTGTGTCTCTGTGTGTCTGTCTCTGTGTCTCTGTTTGTGTCTCTGTGTCTCTGTGTGTGTATCTCTGTGTCTGTGTGTGTGGCTATGTGTCTGTGTGTGTCTGTGTGTGTCTCTGTGTGTCTGTGCGTGTGTCTCTGTGTGTGTCTGTGTGTGTCTCTGTGTCTGTGTGTCTGTGTGTGTGCCTCTGTGTCTCTGTGTGTGTCTCTGTGTCTTTGTGTGTGTGTCTATGTGACTGTGTGTGTCTCTGTGTCTGTGTGTGTCTCTGTGTATCTGCGTGTGTCTCTGTGTCTGTGTGTCTCGGTATGTGTGTCTCTGTGTCTGTATGTGTGTCTCTGTGTCTATGTGTGTGTCTCTGTGTGTGTCTGTGTGGGTGTGTCTCTTTGTCTCAGTGTGTGTATCTGTGTCACTATGTGTGTCTCTGTGTGTGTGTCTGTGTTTCTGTGTGTCTCTGTGTCTGTGTGTGTCTCTGTGTGTGGATTTGTGTCTGTGTGCGTCTGTGTGTTTCTGCGTGTGTCTCTTTGTCTGCGTGCATGTCTGTGTGTGTCTGTGAGTGTGTCTCTTTGTGTGTCTCTGTGTCTCTGCTCTATGTGTGTCTCTGTCTGTGTCTCTGTGTCTCTCTGTCTCTATGTGTGTGTCTGTATGTGTCTGTGTGTGTCTGTGTGTCTATGTGTGAGTCTCTGTGTCTTTGTGTCTCTGTCTCTGTGTGTTTCTCTGTGTGTGTGTCTCTGTGTCTCTGTGTGTGTTTCTGTGTCTATGTGTGTGTCTCTGTGTCTCTGTGTGTGTCTGTGTGTGTCTCTATGTGTGTCTGTGTGTCTGTGTGTGTCTCTTTGTCTGTGTGTGTCTGTGTGTGTCTCTTTGTCTCTCTGTGTGTCTCTGTGTGTGTCTGTGTGTGTGTGTGTCTTGCTCTTGTGTGGGAGGGAGGGGGGGGGGGGGGAGGGAGAGAGAAGAGAGAGGGAGGGAGAGAGGGGTAAGGGAGGGAGGGAGGGAGGGAGAGTGCCTCTGTGTCTCTCTCTCAGAGACACACACACACAGACACAGACACACACATAGAGACACACACACAGACACAGAGTCACACAGACACAGATATACACACACAGACACAAACACAGACACACAGACACACAGAGACAGAGAGACACACACAGATACACACACAGACACACACAGAGACACACAGACACACACACAGACAAAGAGACACACACAGAGACACAGAGTCACACACACAGACACACACGCAGAGACACACACACAGACACACACAGACACACACAGACACACACAGACACAGAGATACACACAGAGACACAGACACAGACACACACACAGACACACAGACACACAGAGAGACACCCACAGACAAATAGACACACACAGAGACACAGAGACACATAGAGAGACACACACAGACACACACAGACACACAGAGACACACAGACCCACACACAGAAACACAGAGACACAGAGACACAAACAGAAACACAGAGACAGACACACAGCAACACACACAGACACACACCCACAGACACACAGACACACAGACAGTCACATAGACACAGAGACACACACACAGACACAGAGACACACCCACAGAGACACACACACAGTGACACAGAGACACACACATAGACACACACAGACACAGTGACACTCACACTGAGACACAGAGACAGAAAGACAGAGACACAGAGACACACACAGACACAGAGACACACACAGACACAGAGACACACACACTGAGACACAGACACAGAGATACAGAGATACACCCACAGAAACACAGAGACACAGACACAGAGACACAGACACCGAGACACACACAGAGACACAGACACACACATAGACACAGAGACACACACATAGACACAGGGACACACACATACACAGAGACACACACACAAACAGAGACACACACAGAGACACACATACAAAGACACAGAGACACACACACAGACACACACAGACACAAATACACACACAAAGACACAGAGACACACACAGACACAGAGAGACACACACACAGACACAGAGACACACACGCATAGACACACACATGGAAACACACACACAGATACACACACATACACAGATACACATGCAGAGACACAGAGACACACACAGACACATAGACACACACAGAGACACATCCACAGACACACAGAGACACACACACTGAGACACAGAGATACACCCACAGAAACCCAGAGACACAGAGACACAGACACAGAGACACACACAGAGACACATACACACACACACAGACACAGAGACACACACATAGACACAGAGACACACACATAGACACAGAGACACAGACACAGAGACACACACACAGACACACACAAAGACACAGAGATACACACAGAGACACAGACACACACACATAGCCACAGAGACACACACATAGACACAGAGACACACACAGACACAGAGACACACACACAAACACAGAGACACACACACAGAGGCACACACACACAGACACAGAGACACACAGAGACACACACAGACACATATACACACAAAGACACAGAGACACACACACAGACACAGACACAGAGACACACACACATAGACACTCACATGGAGACACACACACATATACACACACAGACACAGAGACACACGCAGAGACACAGAGACACAGACAGACACATAGACATACACAGAGACACAGAGACACACACACAGACACAGAGACACACAGAGACACAGACACAGAGACACACACACTGAGACACAGAGACACAGAGATACACCCACAGAAACACAGAGACACAGACACAGAGACATAGACACAGAGACACACACAGAGACACACATACACATAGACACAGAGACACACACATAGACACAGAGACACACACAGACACATATATACACACACACAAAGACACAGAGACACAGAGAGATACAGAGACACACACACATAGACACACACATGGAGACACACACACAGATACAGACACACATAGACAAAGAGACACACAGAGACACAGGGACACACACACAGACACAGAGACACACACAGAGACACAGAGACACACACACACACAGACACACACAGCAATGTGCGAGTAACACGCTGGTAACGTGTGTCGACGTCCCGCAAACGCGCCCGTCACGCCTGTAACGTGGTCCACGTCATGCCAACGCGCCGGTAACGCGCGATCCAACACGTTCGCGCGTGTCGGCGCGCGTCGAAAGTTTTTTGCAAGCACAAAACCTCGACGCGGCCCTACGCGCGCCCACGTGTCCATTCACACGTTGCTATGTACAGACGCGCCGGTAACGCGCCGGTAACGTACCGGACGTGTACCGACGTTTCGCCCAAAAATACAACACGTCGCCACGCGTCGAAGCGCGTTCGTGAGAAACGTCGTAGTGTGACAGGGCCTAGCTGTTCAGCATTGAAAACAAGTTCTATCGTAAACTCATGGGGCTGTCACACTACGACGTCTTGGCCCAACGCGGGTTGACGCGTGGCGATGTGTTGGGTTTTTTGGTCCAAACTTCGGTACACGTCCGGTACGTTACCGGCGCGTTACCGGCGCGTCGGTACACGTTGAGGGATAGCAACGTGTGAATGGACACGTCGGCGCGCATCGGCGCGCGTCGGGTCGCGCCGATCATTTTGTGCTTGCACAAAACTTTCGACGCACGCCGACGCGCGCCAACATGTTGGATCGCGCGTTACTGGCGCGTTGGCAGGTCGTCGACACACGTTACCAGCGCGTTGGAGGAACGTTGCTCGCACGTTGCTGTGTGTGTCTGTGTGTGTGTGTCTCTATGTCTGTGTGTGTCTGTGTGTCTGTGTGTGTGTCTCTGTGTCTGTGTGTGTGTCTCTGTGTATCTGTGTGTGTCTCCGTGTGTGTGTCTATGTGTGTGTATCTCTGTGTCTCTGTGTGTGTCTCTGTGTGTCTCTGTGCATGTGTCTCTGTGTGTTTGTGTATGTGTCTCTGTGTTTGTGTGTGTGTCTCTATGTCTGTGTGTGTGTCTGTGTGTGTCTCTCTGTGTCTTTGTGTGTATATGTGTCTGTGTGTGTCTGTGTGTGTGTCTCTGTCTTTGTGTGTGTGTCTGTGTGTGTCTCTGTGTCTCAGTGTGTGTGACACTGTGTCTGTGTGTGTGTCTCTGTGTCTGTGTGTGTGTCTCTGTGTCTGTGTGTGTGCCTCTGTGTCTATGTGTGTGTATGTATGTGTCTCTGTCTCTGTGTCGGTGTCTCTGTGTTTCTGTGTGTATCTCTGTGTCTCTGTGTATGTGTGTGTGTCTCTGTGTCTCTGTGTTTCTGTCACAGTATCTCAGTGTGTGTGTCTGTGTGTGTGTTTCTGTGTCTCTGTGTCTGTGTGTGTCTCTGTGTCTGTGTGTGTGTCTGTGTGTGTCTGTGTGTGTCTCTGTGTCTATGTGTGTGTCTGTGTCTCTGTGTGTGTCTCTGTGTCTCTGTGTCTGTGTCTCTGTGTTTCTGTGTGTGTATCTCTGTGTCTCTGTGTATGTGTGTGTGTCTCTGTGTTTCTGTCACTGTGTCTCAGTGTGTGTGTCTGTGTGTCTGTGTGTGTGTCTCTATGTCTCTGTGTGTGTCTCTGTGTCTGTGTGTGTCTCTGTGTCTCTGTGTTTCTGTCTCTGTGTCTCTGTGTGTGTCTCTGTGTCTCTGTGTGTGTGTCTCTGTGTTTCTGCCTCTGTCTCAGTGTGTGTGTGTCTCTGTGTCTGTGTGTGTCTCTGTGTCTGTGTGTGTGTCTCTGTGTCTGTGTGTGTCTGTGTGTCTGTGTGTGTGTCTGTGTATGTGTCTGTGTGTGTGACTCTGTGTCTCTGTGTGTGTCTCTATGTGTGTGTATGTGTCTCTGTGTGTGTGTCTCCCCCTCCCTCCCTCCCTCCCTCCCTCCCTCTCTCCCTCCCTCTCTCTCTCCCTCCCTCTCCCCTCCCTCCCCCCCTCCCTCCCACACAGAGACACAGAGACACACACAGAGATACACACACAGACACACACAGACACAGAGACACACACATAGACACATAGACACACACAGACACAGAGATACACACACAGAGACACACAGAGACACACACAGAGACACAGAGACACACACAGAGACACACAGACACAGATACACACACATAGACACAGAGAGACACACACACGGACACATAGACACACATAGACACAGAGACACACACACAGACACACACAGACACAGATACACACACACAGACACAGAGATACACACATAGACACATACAGAGACATAGAGACACACACACAGACACAGAGACACACACACAGAGACACACACACATAGACACAGAGACACGTACAGAGACACACACATACACACACAGACACACACAGAGACACACACAGACACAGAGACACACATAGACAGAGAGACACACACACACAGACACACACACAGACACAGACACAGACACAGAGATACACACACAGCCACACACAGAGAGACATAGACACACACACAGACACACACACACAGACACAGAGACACGTACAGAGACACACACACACAGACACACACAGAGACAAAGACACACACAGAGACACAGAGCCACACACACAGACACAGATACGCACACACAGAGAAACAGACACAGAGACACACACAGAGACAGAGAGACAAAGACACAGAGACACACACACACACAGACACACACATAGACACAGAGACACACACACAGACACAGAGACACACACACAGATGCAGAGACATACATAAAAGACACAGAGACACACACACAGACAGAGACACACACACAGAGACACACACATAGAGACACAGAGTCACATACAGAGACACACAGACACACACACAGACACACACAGACACAGAGACACACATACAAACACAGAGACACACACACAGACACAGACACACACACAGACACAGAGACACACACACAGATGCAGAGACAGACATAAAAGACACAGAGACACACACAGACACACAGACACCCACACACAGACACTGGGAGGGACACGTCGATACCCGTTGACGGCGCGCTAATAACACGCTATTATGATGCTACCAACACGCTGACGCTCGTCCAACTACCCCCCGAAACGCCAAAAAGTTTGACGTTTATCGACCGGTTGCAAATATTTTCCGCGTTGCCGGCACGCCGGCAGAAACGTCATAGTGTGACAGCCCCTTCATGGGCCCAACGCGGGTCGACACGTGCCGATGCGTTGGGTTTTTGGTCCAAACGTCGGTACACGTCCGGTACGTTACCGGCGCGTTACCGGCCCGTCGGTACACGTTGAAGGATAGCAATGTGTGAATGGACACGTCGGCGCGCGTCGGCGCGCGTCGGGTCGCGCCGATCGTTTTGTGCTTGCACAAAACTTTCGACGCGCGCCGACGCGCGCCAACGTGTTGGATCGCGCGTTACCGGCGCGTTGGCAGGACGTCGACACACGTTACCAGCGCGTTGGAGGAACGTTGCTCGCACGTTGATGTGTGTGTCTGTGTGTGTGTGTCTCTGTGTCTCTGTGTGTGTCTCTGTGTCTGTGTGTGTGTGTCTCTGTGTCTCTGTGTGTGTCTCTGTGTCTCTGTGTGTGTCTGTGTGTGTATCTGTGTGTGTCTCCATGTGTGTGTCTATGTGTGTGTGTCTCTGTGTCTCGGTTTGTGTCTCTCTGTGTCTCTGTGTGTGTGTCTCTGTGACTTTGTGTGTGCATGTCTCTATGTTTGTGTGTGTGTCTCTATGTCTGTGTGTGTCTGTGTGTGTGTCTCTGTGTCTTTGTGTGTGTGTATATGTGTATGTGTGTGTCTGTGTGTGTATGTGTGTATTTGTGTGTGTGTCTGTGTGTGTCTGTGTGTGTCTCAGTGTGTGTGTCTCTGTGTATGTGTGTGTGTGTGTATGTGTGTGTCTGTGTGTCTATGCATGTGTCTCTGTGTCTATGTGTGTATGTGTCTCTGTGTGTGTCTCTGTGGTTGGGTCTCTGTGTCTGTGTCTCTGTGTTTCTTTGTGTGTATCTCTGTATCTCTGTGTCTCTGTGTCTGTGTGTGTGTCTCTGTGTCTCTGTGTTTCTGTCACTGTGTCTGTGTGTGTGTCTCTGTGTCTCTGTGTGT
>JASIRB010003803.1:0-13608 GCA_030323885.1 Branchipolynoe longqiensis | reverse complement strand
GAAACAAAGATTTTTGGTCAGTCCCGGTATATATATATGTCACAATATGGTTGTTTCAAACTCATTTGGACATCTATTGGTGTTAGAGAACGTGTTTATACCGTTATAACACAGGCGTAATAAGCTAAATTTGTGCGTGGGTTGTGGGTCAAGCCCAAACCTTACGCGGGGTCGGGACCAGTGTATCGGCCCGCCCATCCCTCTGTTCCGCACACTTCTCCCACCTGTGACTACTACGTCAACAAGTTGGAGAAAATGCTACGAAACTCGGAGAAACGCCTGAAAAAGTTTTGTCTAGGGGAGTCTATAAAAGAAACCCAGGAGCATCTCCAACATTACTCTCTATTAGAGTACGAGAGAATTTCCACATGAGATAGGGCGAAACCCACATCTCTACCCATAGTCACACGGTGACCCGGGTGTTGACATAACCGCTAATGACCGGTTTGGTTCCTTCGAGAAACCCACTCGAGTGTTCTATCCTTGGTTGTTTATAACCAAATAACTCGTCCAAATTGGACCAACGAAAGTCTAAACTTTCCATATTGATGCTCTAATGCATCATAATTAAGCTAACCACAGTTTTTATTATACTTACTGCGTATTTGCTTGTATGTAGACTAATTTTGCCGGAGCAACCCAACGACACGTTATCCAGTCGTGAGTTGTATATGCTAATTGCTGGTACCGGACGTGCTTACCTCTCTCCCTAGCCTGAGGCTAGCCTGAGGCTGTTTACCGAGGTAAAATATATGCTTATCACAGTGAATTGCTATGTATACTTTATTCACATAGAAGTGAATATATATATTATTTTTACAAAATAAATGGAGAAGACAAGTAGTGTGATATGAGTTGCCGGTAAAAACTCATATAGAACCCAACTCAAGAGTAACAGGCTAGAATGAACGAGGCGAGGATGGGTGGCCATGGCCGGCCAGGCGAGGTGAGGAGGGCTAGGCAGGGGAGCCCACCAAGGCTAGAAGGTTGGTGACCCTTAGATCGTCAGTGATACGGTCCTGCAGGTGAATGCATAGATACAAGTAAACACAGTCACTTGCCCAGTTGCCCGTTGTGTTGATTTCCTGGGTTGATCAGCAAGAATTGTTCAACTCTTAGGTTCTCCTCCTGCATCTGAATACGCAGCACATCCCACATGGAAATTTCCTCAGGCTGTCTGGCCCAAGCAGCTTACTGCTCTTCGATCAACAGACGGTAAGATTTAGCTTCCTCCGCAGAAATGTGCCATACCGCATTCAGATCTTCTAAATCGTACGAAAACGGGGCTGCTTTGGAGACTCTTAATTCATCAAACCCCCTCCGTTCCCATGCATAGTCCAACTGGACCTGCTTGCAGGCTCACAAGTGGCGGATGCGCATCGCTTCCTGATGCTCTACCTCCAACTGCGACCCGAAAAACATCCAACCCATAGCCGAATCATCCCCTAACGCTGACGTAAATGAGTCATCGGCCATGGACCCTGTCTCCAAAGCAGGTGAGACCTCCACATGAATGGGTGAAAAGGGATTATATTGCCCAAACCCCGTCACTGCACAACGGAATGCCGAACTCCCCCACGGTGAATACTCTAGCGGTGACTCCATCGAAGAACTACTGAGTACGCCCAGACCGAAATCATCGGGACATGCAGTAGAACTGCTACCCTTAAGTACAC
This sequence comes from Branchipolynoe longqiensis, assembly GCA_030323885.1. Classification (NCBI taxonomy): domain Eukaryota; kingdom Metazoa; phylum Annelida; class Polychaeta; order Phyllodocida; family Polynoidae; genus Branchipolynoe; species Branchipolynoe longqiensis. The sequence goes on along the minus strand of JASIRB010003803.1, from coordinate 11,932 downwards.
CCGCCCCCGAACCATTGCTGATCGACAGAGACTGTATATCATCAAGAGCGAAGCCCACCTTCACTATATTCCCCAGTGTTTATATCACCCAAGAGAACATTATGCGAAATGAAATTCAACTCCTTCTCATTCTTGTTTTCATTCTCCTCCTTCTTCTCCTTTGATTGGCTTCCAGTTTTCCCCCGCTTCTCCTCAGTTCTCCGTCTCTTAATGAAATTGATGTCTTCAATCGGAGAGGAGTCAATAATCAACATTTCCTCCTCAAAGCCTCCCTCAAGTTCCTCTCCATCTGTATCGGAGAAGTATAAACTCATTTTTTTCCACTGGTTTAGTTGTTGCTGCTGCTGCTGCTATATGCTCAGTCATTGGCACTGAGCGCTTCAAAAACCCGTTCTGCATGAAAGACATGATACCGATTGAGAGAAACAGTGAGTGGATGTGGAGGCAGAAATGGGAAAGCTTATACAGCTTGTAGGGTCTGTGAGACTTTAAAAAAAATAATAAAAAATAAAATATCCACACACACGCACAAAAGCCCCTTCTGGAAGTGGAGTGACTGGGAGGGGGAACGATCGCGTGGGGTGAGGGAGGCTGGGAGGGGAGGGTATGCACAGAGGTTGCGTGCACATAGGTGCATTGCAACTGGAAACTAATACGCAGCCTCGATAGCTCAGTTTGGTCCTCGGTTCAATCCTGGGTCTGGGCAGCTTCAGTTTTCCTTACTTACTTACACACACACATACACTCATTTCAGACAGTGATATTGCTGTCATTATTATCAGCATCGTTGACATCAATGTCTTCCAACATCATAGTTCACCAACCAAAGAAGGGCCACTTGCAATGCATTCCATATGAAATAATCTGAGCATTGTAAAAACGCTTCTTTCTTCGGAATGAGAATGCAGGAAAAATGCTTCCGTCCATAGTCAATAACACAGCAAATTAGATTGTTATATTGAAGACTGTCTGTAAGTTGTGGAAACAATTTTGCGCTAGATCTACACACACACACAATCATATGCATCATCGCATAATAACAATACCTAAATTAGGTCATCTAAGGTGTTCTCTGTGGCGGAGTGGTTAGAGTGGCGGAGTGGTTAGAGTGGTTAGAGTGTCTGACTTTTTTCTACGTCAGACTCCTAATCTGAAGGTTGGTGGTTCGATTCCCCATGCCCCCATCTCTGCCAATTTGGATTTCCACCACTGTGTATAACATACAGCGACATCAAAGGCCAGTTGCTCTCATACCATGTCTATGTGGTGTGGGAGGTTAAAAATCCCTTGGGTCGGTAAAAGTGTAGGCTCGGGCTTTCTATCGACAAACTGTCTAATGGTGAAAACAAGCCTATTCAGGCTTATCCATGATAGGCAGTATAAATATTCAACAACAACAACAACAACAAAATGTAAGGACAAACCGATCATCTAAGGACAAACAACCCCTTCGACACTGATGGATGCTCTCAGAAGGGGTCATCTAAGGTCAATGGGCTCTCTCAGAGGGGGCATTTAAGGTCTCTCAGAATCAGGATTACGTAATTTTACGCTCAAAAGAACCCTCCTATACTACTGCTGTCGATGGGCACCATAACCCAGGTGGCCTTTCCCCACAGGCCACTTCCGGTTGTGGTGACCCGTGACCCCCTGTCATAAATACCCAGAGAGCACTGCGGCGCCTGGAGTACCGGACACGGCGCTGTGATATACTGCAAGCCGCGGCCACATTATGGCGCTCCTTATACCTTTATTAAGTCGGCCCGGGCAATAACCACAAGTCTTCAGCAAGTGGGGGAAAAGAGAGAAAGACAAGAAGAAAAAGAGAAAGCCAAGAAGAAAGAGAGAAAGGCAAGAAGAAAGATGCGCAGTTGTTTATTATGGTGCTGTCACATTACGACGCTTCTCGCCAACGCGCGTCGATGTATGTGATTTTTTGGCGCAACATCGGGATACGTCAGTAAGCATTACGCATGCGTTAGGCATGCGTTGGTATTCCTTGATGCACGGCGATGGTCGGCCACGCGTCAGTGGATTGGGAAAGTTTTGTGCTTACGCAAAACTTTCGACGCTTGACAACACGCGAGCGCCAAGATTATGGCGATGTTAGGAGCATGTCGGAGGCGCTGGAATAACGTTATGCGAATGCTAGGCACACGCCGCGCGCGTGTGAGGGTCATTCCCATACGTTGCACCAACCTGTTGCTTTGTTTCTTGGTTGTTGTTTTATGTCCTAGCTACATCAAAGGTCATCAGGACGTTGTGCCTAAAAAAAGCTACCAACACATTGCGTTGACACCGAAAAGTTTGATATTTCTCGATGATTAAAAGTGATTTTGCGCGTTGCTGGTGCGCCGGCGAGAAGCATTGTAATGTGACAGGGCCATTAGCATCATTAGGGAGGGTTTAGAGATGAAGAGAACCATCGCGCCTAGAGCGGGTCTTGGACACAGACTCCTGCCATTGCACGGCTGCTGTTCTGACCATTAAGCCATCTCGGCTGCCTGGTGCGATCAACCTCACTCACCATGACTACCTATGTAACAGGTTGGTTGGTTGGTTGTTGGAGTTTTACGTCCTGGCAACATCTAAGGTCATGTCAGGACGGGTACTGACTTGTGACGGTGCACACTCATGATGCCTATGTTGCTGCCCCACTGGGAGACCAGGCCACCAGCACCATGACCTGATATTCCACTCAGCCACATTATCCTGACACTGAGCCAACCAGTCCTTGCCCTATCCCAGTAATACGAGTGCCTGGTTAGGAAGCGACAAGTATGAATTTTTAAGTCATGGGTTTGACTCGACCACGGTTCAAACCCATGAGTTAAAATCCCACGATCTACCAAAAAGGGAGATGGACGCTCAAGCCATTCGGCCATCCCGTCTGGTCCCTATGTACCAGTGTATTTGGCGTTTTACCTCAGGGGACCAGTGTACCTCACTACATTCATCCCACTGGAAAACAATGGACGCGGTGGCCTAATCGATAGAGTGCATGCTTCCCGCGCGAAAGGTCCCGAATCCCAGTCAAGTCAAACCAATGACTTTTTATCAAATTGATACTGGTCGCTATCTAGCGTGGTGCTCGGCATTAATAGGATAGGACAAGGAGTGGTTAGCACAGTGTCAGGACAATCTGACTGTGCAGGACATCGGGTCATGGTGCCAGTGTCTGATCTCCCAGTGGGGCAGCACTATGAAGTAACCATGAGTGTGCACTGTCACAAGTCGGTCCGCATCCTGGTATGACCTTAGATGTTGCTAGAATGTAAACCAACAACAGGCAAGGGAAAAAGCTCTCACTGGAACTGGAAGTCTCACACCCGACAATTACAGATATTCAGGTAGCAGACTTACAGCACACATACATAGATGATTAAACACAGCACAGTGCACAGCTTTGCACAGTATGTCATGGGGTGCGTGGTGTGCAAATACACCGAATCATTGCATCTAAAATGGGAATTGGACCTAGTTATCTGCTATTCTCAGGTTGGCGTCCTACCCATTACGCCATCTATGCACCTTGATGCAATCAATCTATTCCAACCTACCTATGCATGTGTCATTTCACCTGGGGAGGTCAGTGTGCTTCACTACACTAATAGTAATACAGTATAACCCCGTTAAACCAAGCTCAGTTCAACCAAACGATCGGTTAATCCAAACTGTTTTTGGCAGCCCGGCAAAATACTAACATTTATCATATAAAAAAGTTGGTTAAACCAAAGTCGGTTAATCCAAATTATCGGTTAATCCAAACAGAATTGTTGGACCCCAGGCCCCTTCCAGTACGGTTAAACCAAATGTTCATGTGTTTATAGGGTCATCTGAGACCCCACCAACTTTTTTATATGATAAATGGTAGTATTTTGCCGGGCCGCTGAAAAAAAGTTTGGATTAACTGATCGTTTGGGTTAACCAAGCTTGGTTTATACTGTATATACATTAAAAAACAATAATCAAAGTGTCCACAAACATTGTATCTTACATTCATAATGCACCTGCGTTTTTGACAAAGCCAAGTCAAGTCAAAGCCAAAGCTTGGTTAAACCAATGATTGGTTAATCCAAACAAATTTCTAGGGTCCATTCAAGTTTGGTTTAAAGGGGTTATACTGTAGTTTGTTTGTTCTTTGACATGTAAGGTCATATCAGGATCGGTACCGACTGGTGACGGTGCATAGTCATGGCTACTGGGAGACAAGGCCGCCAGCACCATGACCCGATATACCTCACTGTCACATTATCATGATACTATGCTATCCTATTAAAGCAGCGAGCCAGGCTAGGTATTGACAAGTCTCAATTACTTAAACTCAAAAGCTTGACTCTGCTGGGATTCAAATACCCGACCTTCCGCATGCGAAGCCTGCGCTTGACCGATTGGGCAATCGCGACCGGTATTTATGTGTATAGTTGCTTACACCCTTCTATATAACTTATGCACATAATATGACATCATAATATGACACCATAATATGACACCATAATATGACATCATAATATGATATAATGATATGACATCATAATATGACATCATGATATGACATCATAATATGACATCATATATGACATCATAATATGCCATAATATGACATCATAATATGACATCATAAGACTACACGATACGATTACATAATAATATACATGATATACATAAACTATTACTATATACATGTATATACACATGGGGACTAGTGTGATACAGCTTTCTATAGTATGTGCATATAAAATACAACTATCCGAAAAAGAAATCCTGCTCCCCCTCATACAAACAACACTAAGCCTAAACCGCGTCGGGGCTAGCAGATTATTTTTAGCATTAATGGAAAGGACCAATAAATACACCTATCACAAAGTAGCAGAAAGAAAAAAGAAATAACCGATCATTTGCAAAGAAGCCCTCAATGTCCACCCACCGCTGTATGAGATGGCGGAAATATTGTATAAGATATTGATTGAGGCATATATATGCGCCCCCCGCGCCGGGCCAGTCGATTTATGAGCATCGCAGTCCGTTGGTCTTTCCCTACTGACAAGCTCACACAGTCAATGACCCGTTGATACCCTCAATCCGGCCTCTGCCTCACTCAACCCCTCGTGGGCGCATGGTCTATCATTATCAGACCATGAGAACCCAACCCACCTCCTTCCCCTCCTCCTCCTCCTCCTCGCACTCCACTCGCCCACCTCGCCTCGCACCGCCGCGCCCCGTCGCCCACCCTCGTCCCTTCGTCTCGCCCCACCCCCCATTCGCCTGCCCTCGCCCCGTCCGCCCCCCTCCCTCGTCCCCTCGCCTCGGCTCGTCGCCCCCATCGTCTCGCGCCTTCCCCCTCGCCCCTTCGCCCGTCTCCTCGCCCCATCACCCCGGCCAGTCTCCGCCCTGACGTGCCCTGACGTGGGTCAGACTGCATGCAGCTTGCAAATCATTCCTTTGGGGCAAGTCCCACTGGTTATCACGTGGGAGGGGAGAGGGGAGGAGGGGAGGGGAAAGGGGAGAGGGATGTGTGGGGAGGGGAGGGGAGAGGGGAGGGGAGGAGGGGAGGGGAAGGGGGAGAGGGAAGGAAGGGGGTAGGGGGTAGGGGAGAGGATGGGTGGGGAGGGGAGGCGAGGGGGGGAGGGGAGGGAGGGGAAGGAGAAGGGGAGGAAGGGAAGGGCGAGGAGGGCGGAAGAGGGAGAGGGGGACGGGGAGGGGAGGGAGAGTGGAGGGGTGGGAGGGGGAAGGGAGGAGATGTGGAGGGGAGTGGAGGGGAGGGGTGGGGAGGGAGAAGGGGAGAGGGAGAGGGAGAGGGAGAGGGAAGAGGGGAGGGGAGGGGGAGCGGAGGGGAGGGGGGGGAGGGTGAAGGGAGGGGAGGGTGAAGGGAGGGGGAGAGTGGAAGGAAAGGGGGAGGAACGAAACGAGGAGGGCGGAATGCAGGAAGGGGTAGGGGAGGTGGAAAGGGCAGGGGAGGGGGACGGGAGGGGTTAGGGTAGGAAGTGAAGAGGGAGATGAGGAGGAGGAGAGGGGGGGGGGGGAGAGGGGAATGGGGGATAGGGGAAGGGAGGCGATGCCATAGAGGAGGTCGAGGGTGGGGGAGGTGGGAGGGAGAGCATGGCGGTGAGTGGTTGGAGTGATAGTCTCCTGGGAGTGAAGGGGGGGGGGGTAAGTGGTAGTAATTGGAGGTTGTGGAGAGAGGTGCTGGAGGTAGTTTTGTGGTGGTGGTGGTGGTGGTGATGGTGGTATTGGGGGTTGGTTCGTGGTTGGTAGTATTGGAGTGGTTGTGGTGTGGTGTGCGTGTGGTGGTGGTGGTGGTGTTGTTAGGTAGGGTCCAGTTGTGATAGTGGTCGTGGTGGTGGTGATGGTGGTATTGGGGGTTGGTTCGTGGTTGGTAGTATTGGAGTGGTTGTGGTGTGCGTGTGGTCGTGGTCGTGGTGGTGGTGTTGTTAGGTAGGGTCCAGTTGTGATAGTGGTCGTGGTGGTGGGTGGTAGTGGTCGTGGTGGTGGTGTTGTTAGGTAGGGTCCAGTTGTGATAGTGGTCGTGGTGGTGGGTGGTAGTGGTTGTGGTGTGCGTGTGGTGGTGGTGGTGGTGTTGTTAGGTAGGGTCCAGTTGTGATAGTGGTCGTGGTGGTGGGTGGTAGTGGTTGTGGTGTGCGTGTGGTGGTGGTGGTGGTGTTGTTAGGTAGGGTCCAGTTGTGATAGTGGTCGTGGTGGTGGGTGATAGTGGTTGTGGTGTGCGTGTGGTCGTGGTGGTGGTGTTGTTAGGTAGGGTCCAGTTGTGATAGTGGTCGTGGTGGTGGGTAGTAGTGGTTGTGGTGTGCGTGTGGTGGTGGTGGTGGTGTTGTTAGGTAGGGTCCAGTTGTGATAGTGGTCGTGGTGGTGGTGTTGTTAGGTAGGGTCCAGTTGTGATAGTGGTCGTGGTGGTGGGTGGTAGTGGTCGTGGTGTTGTTTGGGATGGTAAAAAAACAACCCTTAAATTTGATTTTGCTTATCAATCTTATCAAAATAGTTCCTCAAATAATTGGATCCTTGCTCCAAGTAATTTTCTCTTAAATTTGTATTGGGATTACACTTATTTCCCAGTCAGTAGATGTGGTACCTGTCTCTCTTATCAGAAATTAGATTACTACTCATCACCGGGTCAATGTTCAAAGTGGCTAATTAAATGTCATAACCCTTGCTTCATAAATCAGCACACTGAGAGATTCATTCAATCAGCACGAATACACAGTTACGTTACTGAGACTTAATAGTGCTGCTCCACTGGGCTACTAAGCCACCTGAGCAGTGAATACCTCGACTCGGCCATACTATCCCGATACTGAGCAAACTACTCTTTTTTTGTGTCCTACCCCATGCAAAATAACGGCAAGTATCAACTTTGAAAAATCTTCGTTTTTACTCTGCTGGGGATTGATCCTATGACATTGATTCCGCACAGAAAGCGAGTGCCCTAACCACCCTGCCATCCCGTCTAGCCTATAAACTAAGTAGCGCAAAAAAAAAATGGCTCATGGTCGCCCAGCGGGAATCAATGATAAAACTGCGTGTCACACTATTCCTGATATGACCTTAGATGTTGCTAGGACGTAAAACAACAACAAACAAACACTATTCAGGGCTAGCTATGAACGTTCATTGCTTTTTGGAGTTTTACATCCTGGCAACATTCAATGTCATATGAGGACCTTTCAACACATCAAGCCTGCGCTCTACCGATTCGGCCACCACGTCCAGTGGACTGTTTTTGGATAATTTGGTAGATGGTTGGCTGGTTGGTTGTTGGAGCTTTACGTCCTGGCAACATATAAGGTTATCTCAGGACGTGTACCAACTTGTGACAGTCCACACTCATGGCAACTTTATAGTGCTGCCCCACTGGGACACCAGGTCACCATCACCATGACCCGATATCCCACTCAGTCACATTATCTTGGCATGGAGCCAACCAGTCCTTGCCCTATGCTCAAAATCCATAGTGCCTGGCTAGGAAGTGACAAGTATAAAATAAGCCGTTGGTTCGAATTCCACGATCCACCAAAACGGCAGACGGAAGCGCAACTCATTCGGCCATCCCGTCTGGTAAACGCGGTAGGAAACCGAGCCCTGCTCACATTTCACACGTTAGCGTCAATGATGACTAATATACTTCCTGTGTAAGCGCATCCTTGCGCATGCCCTCAGGACACAACCGGTCCGACTAAGGGGATCTGCCGACATTAAAGGGCGCATGTATCATCTGCGGCAACAGGCGCTAAGCGGGCTGGGTGGTGGGGGTAGGGGTCCGGTGTACTGGAATGTGTGTGTGGGGGGTGTGTGTGCGCGAGTGTGTGTGAGTGTTTGTGTGTGTGTGTGATTGTGTGTTAGTGTGTGTGTGTTAGTGTGTGTGTGAGTGAGTGTGAGTGTGAGGGTGTGTGTGAGGGTGTGTGTGAGTGTGTTGTCTTGTGTGTGAGTGTGTGTGTGAATGTGTGAGTGTGTGTGAGTGTGTGTGGGTGTGTGTGAGTGTGTGTGAGTGTGTGTGAGTGTGTGTGAGTGTGTGTGAGTGTGTGTGATTGTGAGTGTGTGTGAGAGTGAGTGTGATGGTGTTGTCTTGTGTGTGAGTATGTGTGAGTGTGTGTGTGAGTGTGTGTGAGTATGTGTGAGTGTGTGAGTGTGTGTGTGAGAGTGAGTGTGAGTGTGTTGTCTTGTGTGTGAATGTGTGTGAGTGTGTGTGAGGGTGTGTGTGAGTGTGTGTGAGTGTGTGTGAGTGTGTTGTATTGTGTGTGAATGTGTGTGCATGTGTGTGAATGTGTGTGAATGTGTGTGAGTGTGTGTGCATGAGTGTGAGTGTGTTCTCTTGCGTGTGAATGCATGTGAGTATGTGTGAGTGTGTGTGTGACTGTGTGTGACTGTGTGTTTGACAGTGTGTGAGGGTTGGGGGGTGGGAGATTGAGGAAGAGGAATGATGTATATATATGGTATATATATCATGGTTAGGTTGTTTGAGGTTTGGGGAGGGTGAGAAGGAAAGGCAGGGTTCTGAGCTGAAAGCGGAAGAGCTGGGAGTGGAAGTGGGGGAGGGGGGAGTGCATTATGGTAATTTGTGTATGGGAAGGAGAACCTGTGGTAAGTGGTTCAAGTGCTGAGCCTCATGTGGGGAGAGAAGGGAGGGGTTGTAAAGAGAAATATTGATGGATGTTGGCCAAGAAACCCTCACAGAAACCCATAAGGAACTGGGGATGCAAACTACAAAGAGGCACATGCACAAACGGGAAGTCACATACATATCTGTGCATATCAACAGATATATAAATATGTCATGGGGGGGATGAAAATGGGAAATATTGCGCCTAGTTCGGGACTCGAACCCACATATCTCTGCATTCTGGGCCAGTGTGCTAACCATTACACCACCTAGGCACCCTGCTATCACCACACTACCCACACCGTTTATGTGGTTACTTGCCTGAGAGGTGAGTGCAGACCACTACACTCGTCCCCCTGGAATTGTAAGTATTTAAATGGTCATTTAATGCTTACAATTACATACACACAGGCAATGCACTAACACATTTAGTGCACATGGTTGTTTCAACAAGTATACAGCACAGAGCTTGTACAGGATCATGGTTACGGCAACCAGTGTCATGGGGGGGGTGATGAAGATGGGAAATATTACGCCTAGAGCCGCACTCGAACCCACATCTCTTTGCATTCCGGTTCAGTGTGCTAAACATTACACCACATAGGCTCCCTGATACCCACACCTACCTGTATATGTGGTTACTTGCCTGAGAGGTCAGTGCAGACCACTACATATATATTATATAATATATTATAAATGTTTGTGAATATGATGTGATACTCATAGATTTGTGTTGGCTGAAGGTTTGTTCATTTGTTTCACTTTTACATCATACCAACCTCTATAGTCATATCAAGACGGGTACCGACATGTGACAGTGCGCATTCATGATGATTTTATAGAGCTGCCCCACTGGGAGACCATGCCACCAGCACCATGATCTGATATCCCACTCAGTCGCAACATATTGACAGTGAGTCAACCAGTCCTTGCCCTATCCTAATGATGTGGAGCACCTGGCTAGGAAGCGGCAAGTATCAATCTTTAAGTCATTGTTTTGTGTGGGAGTGTGTGGATGAATGAATGCGTGTGTGAGTATGTGAGTTTGTGTGAGTGTGTCAGTATGTGAGTGTGTGTGTGCATGAGTGTGTGTGAAAGTTTGTTTTATTTAACAACACCTCTAGAGCACATTGATTTTTATCATTGGCTATTGGATGTCAAACATGTGGTCAATCTAACATATTTCTTTGGAGCAAACCCGCTGCCACCATATATGCTACTCTTTCTGATAAGCAGCAAGGGGTCTTTTATATTCACTTTCCCACAGACAGGCCAGCAAATACCACATCCTATGATGAAGCAGTTGTAGACCAGTGGTGGTTGAAGTGTGTGTGAGTGTGTTAGAGTAGAGCGTCTGTGTCTGTGATGAGGTTATGGGTTGAGAGAGCTAACAGATTGGACATGAGTGGAAAGATGCGAACAGCGCCTCGTTTTCATTGCTGAACAATGGAGTGGAGGGACAGGTGCTGGAGACAAAAACTGACGAGGAACAGAAAGAGAGGTGACGTCACGACCAGCAGCTAGCGTTGTGACGTTACTTCCGGTCTGATGCGCAAGAACGAGGCGCCGCCTGAAGTCTGACGCACATACCGGAAGTGCATCTAGTCACATGAGCGGTGTACTGTACCCCATTGACATCGCACTGAGGATGTTAGAAATCGAGTGGACCGATGAGAGAAAAACAAAAATGACATGTGTGGGGAAACTCAGCAAGGACTCAATGATATTTATATGAATCAGCAAAGAAAACACCTCCTCTCCCATGCGTTGTAGTTTATTAGAAAACCAGGTGAACTGGAAGCAATTTTAGAAAATACTAAGGAGGAGACTACTACTAGTACGGTACTACTAGTAACAGCGCTGCAAAGAGTTTTACTTGATTGTCCTATATACATGTACTTCACAGGGCTAAAGTACCGATTGCTCCTTTTAAGGATACTTACATGTACATGCATTTTGTATTGCAGATATATATATATATATATATATATATAGTTATATACATATGCACTTCAAAAGAATAATTTACTGCTAGTTTCTTTCATACTCCCTGATGTAGAAATGAAAGGACTTTGTATGGCACTAGTGTCATTTTATGTAACAAAATGCTCTCAGGATCAAAGTGCCACGCGCATTATGATGTGTCTCCATACATATATTTATATATAGTATAGTTATACGAATCTTACCTGGGTACAGATGATGGATAACTCTTGTTTTCCCGAGGTACAAGCCTCGGGTAATCGTGGACTAGGGAGAAGGAAGCAACATCCGGGTTCAGCAATCTTCACCTAATTATTCAGGATAAAAACGAGCTTAATGATGGAAATCTGATGTTTTCGTTTTGGCACAAGCGAACGTGATAATCGTGGTAGGGTGTGGTGGGTGGGCCCTAGTCCACGATTACCCGAGGCTTGTACCTCGGGAAAACAAGAGTTATCCATCATCTGTACCCAGGTAGGATTCGTATAACTATACTATTTTACCTCGGTACAACGCCTCGGCTACTCGAGGCCGAGGGAGACATTTATGTAGCCTCATTTTTATCCCCAATTATCTGATGAACATAAAGTTGTGTCAGTAGTAAAATCAAAAGTGTGTACATCTCACCCGATCTTGTTAGTTGGTGAGTAGGCGGGTTGCCACCCCGCTTGGTTTCTCTAGCCGTTTGTTGTAGTGTTTAGCAAACGACTTGGCCGTCTTCCAGCCGGCGTGTGTTAGGATTCTTCGCACTGAGATTCCTAACTTTCTTGCTTTGGAGACCATAGCGCCCCTTGTGGAATACGAAGCATAGCGTTCCGTGTCTATGCCAGCCAACTTGAG
>JASIRB010003827.1:0-13610 GCA_030323885.1 Branchipolynoe longqiensis | reverse complement strand
GGGCTCATATGGCATCGCAGAGGCGGGAGTTGTTAGCTAAACCCACATACAACATTCCCTACCACATGTGTGTTACTACGACACATGTTCTTCTCTCGGTTTTCGAATAAATTTATTTTTCTACTTTATCCCTTACTGTTACTTTAATTTTATTTGAGGGGTGTGAATGTGGGAGGTCATATTGCGGTATCTTGAATTTCTATAACGAAAGAAATATTTATATTTGAAAAGAAATCTTTAAAGTAAAATAATTAACAAATTGCCATTATTATATTCATATTATCAATACTAAACTTAGTAACCAGTACCACTGATCGGTAGTGGTGTATAACAAATTAATCAATACCAATTGGTATTAGTATATAGCAAGTAAAATATATGGATAAATACGGGTTCCAACTCCCCGTCTCCCATATTCGGGACGTTAGCCTTCAGCTTTAATTCCATATATATATGGATCCGCTCGCATTTATTTACAGCTAGGGAGTACAAATTTATTCATAAAATAAAAACATTGTACCTGACAATTTGATAATTTGATGGTCAGGGAGTTAAACAATCCATCCTAATAGTTGCAGAAAGACGGAACATTTGTAGCCAATTGTAAATTTTAATAAATATAACATTGAATTAAAGACTTAGAGTTGAACACATTAGAATGTATGTCAAACTCCTGTTTGTATGTATGTTTAGGCCCATTAAGCCGGGGATGACAGATCCTTTATCCCAGATAGCACACGTACAGCCGTCGGCCCGACGTCGGCTATTGGTCGCACAGTCGCCATCGACTTTCCACCGTTGGCCCACCGTCGGGCTGACCGTGGTGTTCCGACGTTAGGTTTCAATCCCTTTCCACTTTTGAGCCCGCTGCTGGTTTGCATTCATTTTCCACATTCGAGCCACCGTCAGGCCGATGGTGGTGTTCCGACATTAGGTTTCAATCCCTTTCCACTTTTGAGCCACCGTCGGGCCACCTTCGGGCCTACGGCGGTAGCCCACCATTGGTTTGCATTCATTTTCCACATTCGAGCCACCGTCGGCCCACCGTCGGGCCGACGGTGGTGTTCCGACATTAGGTTTCTATCCCTTTCCACTTTTGGTAGCGGTAGCCCGCTGCTGGTTTGCATTCATTTTCCACATTCGAGCGCAGTTCGTTAAATATAGTTTCCGGCTCGAGTCGCCAGCGGAACACGTGCGATCGTTGAGCAGCGTTCTTTTTCAACAAATAACTCCAGAAATCGGTGGAATTTTAAGGAATTATTTAACAGGTTTGTTTATTCATATGTTTAGATTATTTTGTAAAAGTTTAGTAATTTATTACGACGTATTAATGGAATTATTCGTGTTAATACGATTTGAATCGTATTATCCGGTACGGGATGTTGATGGTTCAAGTCACCAGCGGAGGACGCGCGGTCGAGTCGACGGTGGGAGGTTGGACAAAATAACGTCGGCCCTACGGCGGTTTCCACCGTCGGGCCGACGGAACGGCCGCCGTCGGGCCGACGGCTGTGTGCTATCTGGGATGATGAATCGCCCCGTGCTAATTAACCACGCGAACAAGGAGCCCATGTTATGGATTTTTAATGACAACAAGCAATGTATAAGTAGGTACAGTAGGAAAGTTCAGTAGGACAGTTTGAATGTTCGACTGAGGCCCTCAACCCTCTGCGTATGAATGTTCGTTTGTAGGGTTGGGTGGGCGGCTGAGTGTAGTGGTCGGCTGAGCTGCTCGTCTGACTGCCAGGTTGGTAGTGAGTGATAGGGTTGTGAGCTGCTCTTATATATAGGTCCTGTGACGTCATAATCTCGAGGGTGCGAGATCGGGACGTCATAGTCTCGCAGGCTTGGTTCTGAGTGAAGGAGGCAGGGGAAATGCAGGGGGAACCCTCCAGGTGGCGCCATGGTAGGGCTCCCTGTTGGCGCGCAAATTATCCCTGTTGGCGAACCATTAACTACGCAAACAAGGAGCCCATGTTATGGATTTTTAATGAAAACAAGCAATGTATAAGTAGGTACAGTAGGAAAGTTCAGTAGGACAGTTTGAATGTTCGACTCAGGGCCTCAACCAGATATTGTGAAGCCCTGTGTTGTTAAGGAGAAGGCGGACTTGGGGACATAGGTATAAATGGCAGAAGAGCGCCAGTTTCCGAGGTTCTGGACCTCGTCCAATGAGGCCCCAGCCCTAACGCATGCCTGGGCTCCTCCCCTTCGGAGGCTGTGTAGCGTATAGGAGGAGTTGGGGTCGGGGAGGCGTGCAGCACGCATGGTGCCTCTGAGGGCAGCCAACAAGGTGGGTGCGGCAAGTGGTGATCCGTCTAGGAGGAGGAAGGCCGGCGTGTCCGGTGGTGCGCGGTAGGTCATCTTGTAGGCTCGCCAGGCTCTGACCGGGCAGACAGAGGAGTGGTGGCTCGGGCGGACGGTGATGTAGAAGGCATCCGCCGAGGACCTGGTGGTCTTGGTCGAGCGAATGTGGAGGACGAGGTGAGTCCCTGTCTTGTGAATGTCCCGGGCCTTGATGGTGTGGCCCGGGTCGCACTTCCGGCCGGTGACGAGGTCTGATTGTCTGTATTAATTACGATCACAAAGTCTTGCGGCTTAAGGGGCGCAAGGGCGTGGAGGGCGACAACCAGGTTGATGGCCTCCAGCCTGTTTATGTGGTGCCCGCTCGCTATGAAGTCTTCGGGGTATGCCTACGAGTAGTATGCCGTCTGGGAGTGCGCCCCTCCGGCCTGGAGGGAGGAGTCGCACTCGATGACCCATGTTGTTTTAGGAGGCGTTTTCAGGAGCACCACGCCGTTGGTGGTCCTTGCATAGTCGGCGAACCACGCCAGGTAGTGACTGGGTGTATGCCGGTGTGGAGGGGTCTCTCGGAGAGTGACTAGTATCCGGTTCATGAACCGTCGAGCCGGGGTGACACACCTGGTGACGTGTTGGAGTCACCCGATGACACGCTGGAGGGCCGCTCTTGTTATCTTTGGAGATGCAGCGACGTCGTTGCACTCCACATCCACGAGTTTGTCGTCTGGGATGCACATGGTCATCTGGTCGGTGCATATCTCATACCCGAGCCACTGGATGCGATGGGTGGGCGGAGTGCATTTGGTGGGCGAGAGGGCCAGGCCCAGTGCCGCCATGATTTTCAGCATGTCGACATATGCTGCGTCGGCGGCCTTCTTTGTGGCCGCTACCCCGACGAAGTCATCGAGATAGCATAGGGCGAAATGTCCTCTTTTCCGGAGTAAGTAGGTTACGGCATTGGTACTGCGGGCGGATGCCAATGCGGAGGTCCTGCACCCGAATGCCGGTGCTACGTCAAAGTAGAGGCCCCCATCGACCGTGATGCTGAGCAGGGGGACGGAGAGGGGGCATGTCCGAACCTGCCTGTAAGCTCGGGCCAGGTCTGCGGACCAGATATAGCAGCCCTGGCCGAGCCTTGTGACCTCGTCTGCAAGGTCCATTATGCCGGGGAGGGTGTAGGTGGTGGGCCTTCCTTGGAAGTAGCCCTTCCTGATCCCCGCGTTCACACTGGCACCCCTTGGATAGCTGAGGTCCACGATGACCCGCCGCTCGTCGGTGTTCTTTTTAGGGCGGGTCATCATGGGGCTGAAGGGAGTCGATGCGAAGCGGCCGAGGAGGGCGCCGTGTCCCAGTTCCTTCCGGACCTGCTCGCGGATCCAGTGCAGGTGCTTGGCATCTTCGGTGTGGTTTGTGGTGGCCGGTATTGGTGGTTCGTCAGCCGGAATTTCAATTGTACTTTATTGTGAGCTCACGGCTCTGATCTCCCTATACGCCTGTATATTGTAATCTTTGTTAAACATGTTACACCTGTGGTGTGTAAAAATATATATATATGTAAAAAAATATATAAAAAAATTATTGCTTCAAAAGTAAAAAAAATATAAAGTAACATAAAAGAAATAATAAAATGGATGTTAATGATGATAGTGATATCCGTGCAGGAAACAAAATTCACCCTGAAAGCTGATTAATGAATCATTAATCCATTGCTTGATCTCTGCGAGTACATTTCCTTTCTTAGACGAACATCAGTTCCTGTTGTTCGTCTGAGGGGACCGTGAAGTGGGCGAGACTACTCGACCGATGGAAATGCGGGCTGGGATGATTAGCTCGCATTCTGAAATGTGGGCTACTCACCAGGCTTGCATTTGCCACCATTTGCGGGACCGGGTTCCCTGCTGTAACATGTCGCTAGGAGACGTCATTCACAACTCTCATAGCAACGGTAGAAGGTCGAGCACTCGGGCTCCGACCGATCAGACGTGTTTTTGCACGCTCTGATGTTTTAGACGGAATTTAGGCTTTTATTGTAGAAATTCCAAACTTGTTTAACTTAACTAATACGGAAGGGGATATACTTATTGTATTTAATCGGTATTCAGTGAAATCAATCTATGAAAGAACATTTATTGTACTAGTTAGGGTAAGAATAAAGCCGTGAGCTCTTGGAAAGGTGAATTGCGACATTCCTTGCATTCTTTGCTATTCTCCAGTCCTCTTGTAGATTAACTGCTATGGACAACCTGATATTCAATTGCTTTATATGTAATTAAGGGCCTTATGCCTCCTAGGCCTTATGCAGCCGATTAACCCATCTGCGGCGAGATAATAACAGACATATTAACAGAATTAACGTAGTGCTATTTGGCTGAAAATAAGACGTTAACGTACTTAGGCTGATTATCAGTGACAGTAGCAGAGACACAAGGAGCGTCTGCTTAGTTCTGGACCAATTCAAACATAATAATACACACCGAACGGCGGGGAGGATAGCCAGTTAATTGAAATAACAAGTAATTGCTTTGGTATGATAAATGCGAGGAGGGACCAAGAACCCACAAGAACCGTATTTATATGATACTCTGGCTGTCCATCCTTAGCCCGGGAATGACAACGACGGCGACGGTCTACCTGCAGACGGGACGAGAGGCGGCGGCGGCCCACGGCAGGCCCCCGGAAATTCACATGGAAATAATAACATAAATTAACACGTAGGCTCGCTTAAGTGGGGGTGGAATAGCCGAACGGTTAAATATGAAAAGACTGAGCCTACATAAACCTACCTCTGGACTGGACAGGACAGGACAACTCTGTCTTTACTGGAATATATTTATTTATTCATTTATTTATCCACTTACATTATAAATATATTTATTCATTTATTTAATTATTTACCCACTTACGTTATGTTATTCACGATAAACTACGCATACAGTTTTTATAGTACAGCATTTATATAGGACGAAACAAAATCGCGATATTTTTCGTCACTGGAAATCTATGAATAGACTTTCTCTTCTACTGCATGTATATACAACGGATAGAGATTTTCTCCCTGCTTTATTAAGGTTTGTTTTGGTTCGGCCAGCATTTTTTGGGTTCCCTCCATAGGCACTAGGTGGTGCCCTCATTAATCTTCAGGATTCTAACCTAATATCTCCAGGTGGCAGCACTGGACAGACATAGATAAGACAGTCGTCTTCTTTTCTAGTTGCGAATCTTCACGACCGATGCGTGAATGACACTTCATGTCCATACCACTAGGTGTCTCACCGATTGACATGGTTTGACCACACCACACTCTCACCGCTCTCACACCACTCTCACACCAGCTCACATCAATGCTCACCCCGGACACCTTCTTTCACCAACGGTCAACAGTCAAGAATGTTTTCTCGAAGTGTTCTTGACAATAAACGTGTGAGTATTTGACTTATATCCTTCTATTTAGGGTTTATTTAGGGCCTGTTAAATTTCTCTATCTGTTTATTAATTCCGAATCTTTTCCGCGATTTAAATATGTAGACTGACAATCGTTTATTTTTGTTTTGTTTTGCAGATTGTGGTTTCCACCACAGCAGAGCAGCGTGCTATTCTGCAGCAGTTTTACGAAGAGGGCTTGCTCAGCACATCCAAGGCCTTCGAGCCAGAGCTGCTGTGCATTGCAGAGGCCGCCAGTATGTCTTTGCGCGCAGTCAAGGTTAGAATCAATTAATCGTCTGCCCCCTCTTGCAAAATTATCATCGAATTCCTATGTTAGAACCACCCACATTTTGAACTTCCAATTTTATCTCAATGGAACATACACAAAAAGAAAGAGCATGAACAGACCTTAAACTTATAATGAAATGTAAAAAAAAACTTGGTAGTCATTTAATTAGCAATTGACCGGATGGTGACGGTAGTAGGAGTCTGCGTGATTAAGGTGAATAGGTCGATCGGTTAAAGCCACCCAGAACTATGCTTGGAGCATGATAACAGAGTGGGTTAGGTTACCCACCCAACCCGCGGTCATACCCCTTTCTGAGTCTCCGTAAGAATGGGCAACGAGTGACTCGCTGCCTTTTTCGCGTACGACTCAGTTCACCGTATGACACTTTTTTTATGTGGCTCACTCGGCCTAAGGGCATTCTGTGCCGTTTTTCCGTGAATATGTGTTGTTCTTGTCAGGAGGGGCCGGACCCCCACGTTCGTCCAAGGTTGACCTATGTAAAGACTGAGCCTACATAAACCCCCATGTTTGTCCAAAGCCTGACATATGAAAAGACTGAGCCTACCTAAACCCCCACATTCGTCCAAAGCTATCAAAAAGAGGGCCCTCGCTCGGCGGGACCGATTGGCTGAGGATGCATAGGTGGTCCGGCAATGCAATGCAGGATAGTGACAACAGTAGTTACTGGCATTTATTAATTTATGCATTTATTCATTTATTCATTTATTTCTATAGTTCACCGCGTTGCCTTATGCCACCGACGATAACCTACGAACGCATTGATAGAGTTGTGACAATACAACATTTATATAGGACGCAACAAAATCCCGAATTTATTTTTGCTGTGTCGAAATCAAGGAATAGACTTTTCTTCTACTGGATGTAGTTCTGCACTAAACAACCATGGTTTACCTTAAGGTTTGTTTGCGGCTGCACTTTTTGCTTCCCACCATAGGCACTAGGTGGTGCCATCATTGATCTTCGGGGTTCTAACCTAATATCTCCAGGTGGCAGCACCGGACAACAGAGGTCGGACGGTCGTCTTCTTTTCTAGTTGCAAATCTTCACGCCCGATGGCACCACCTGCGTGAAACATACTTCATTTCGTTACCACTAGGTGTCTGACCTCTTGACCTCTTGACCTCTTGACCATGCCTCGCCTCACCGCACTGTTCGCACACCCACCAGCTCAAATCTACTCTCACACTCGCGCACCTCACATCACTCCTATCACCTACTACGAAATACAGTCCGAGACCTATACCTCCTATCTCCAACGATGTCTTCTCATGGTGCCCCCGATTCGAAACGTGTGGGTATTTGACTTATATCCGTCTATATATGGTTTTTGTGTTGTTTTTGTGTTGTAGGATTCTGTATTTGACCGTTAAATTTTGTACGGTAGGTATGTAATATGTGCCAAACAAATTCAAACAACTTCAAACCCCTTCAATAATAAAACAAAAGGCAGAACTGGAAAGAGCTTTGAACCGCCCTTTAATATGACACCAAGAATATGGGGATAGGTGAAGTTATGGCATTTTCCATCTCTGAAGTTAGTTTTTGTGTTGTAGGGTTCTGTATTTGACCGTCAAATTTCGCCTCATCTAGTGCGCCTAATCTAGTCGGCTCATATAGGCACACATCCGCCGTGTGAACCCGATGCTGAGGCGGATTAGGGTTGAGTCGCCTCATCTAGTTCGCCTCCAGTAGGTTGTGGGTGTGAACACGGCTTATGTCTAAATCTGTAGGTTTAATCTGTAGGTTTAATAATCATTATTTAGGTTTGTTTGGTTTTGGTTTTGCAGACTGGTTTCCACCACGGCTGAGCAGCGGGCTATCCTGCAGCAGTTCTACAACGATGGGCTTGTAAGCACATCTAAGCCCTTCGAGCCGGAACTGCTGCGGGCTGCAGAGGCTGCCAACATGTCGTTGCGCGCAGTCAAGGTTAGAATCAATTAATCATCTTACCCCCCTTCCGAAATTAGTTATGTAACTAGTAAGTGACCCGACCCCCAGTGGCCCCACCTACCAGGAGCGCTGGAACCACCCTGCCCGGTTACAGGAGTAATGGAATCAAAATTCCCGTCAAAAATGCTACATGACCTGGTTCGAACGTAACCGCCTCAAAACTCAAATCTTATTGAAGGAAAGCATAGTTTATTAGTTAGTAATACAGTGGGAAGGAGGTGTGTCCGCTTAGTTTATGCAGCTGAGCTGCTTTGTACCCCTGAGCCTGTTTCCGGTTATACGCATCCAACCAAATGTGTAGTTTTCGCTTTTAAATCTAAAGGATTTTAAATCTAAAGGATTATTAAATAGATAACACTTTACTTGCCCGTGCACAATCCTCTGAACCAAATACATCTCTCAAACATATTTCGCCGATTTTCGCATTCCCTTTAGGTGCGCATCAGCAACATGCGGCGAAATGCGCAGGAGCGGTGCGTTCCAGCCGCTTCTGCCGTCGCGGACCCAGACAGCCTTCGCCAAAAGGTGCGCCTTTCCGTGCAGCAGGCGAAGCGCACAACGGGGTTCGACCTATACAAGCGCTCCACCCAGTCCAGTAAATTATATAGATTCCATATCAACGTTGGCTGAAGTATTTTTTTTAGCTGTAATTATCTGAAACTATTATATGGCAATGTAGGTTTGTCAATCAAAAAATCGGTTGACAGCACGTCTTTATACTCTTTCACAAAAGACTAACCTACACTATGCTAGAATAATAGTTGCGTAACCAGTTACACCCCACGGTACTGACGGGTAGTGTCCTGGCATGATATTAATGGTTTAGCGTTACAAAGTATTTAGATATTTAGTCGATTGTTTTTCTAACTAGTCAAGTTATGTTGTCATTGATATGATATGCCTTATACCTATTTTGTTACACACTTGGTAGACACTGGAATATCGTTACATGTAGACATGGACTTAAAACAGATACAACCAAACATTAATTGAATGTAATTCGTAAATATTTCAGCCGCCGGGACCTTCGCCGAGAAGCAGACTGTTTGGCTGGCTGGGTGGAGAGCGCTTCTCCCCGCTGAGCGCAACACCTACAGCGACGATGCCCAGCAGCTCGCTCATATGTGTCCTGAACAAATGACCCGTGAGGAGCGAGTTGCCACGGTGAATGCGTCTTATCACCGTCTGTGCAAGGAGGTATATTAGTCTACGATAATATTCCCTAATATTCCTTGTGTCTGTTACATCTACCGAATGTAAAATGTCTTCACACCGTCTCTGCAAGCCGGAATATTAGTCTACCATAATAATTCATAATCTTCCTTGGGGCTGTTATATGTACCTAATGTTGACCCAGATACTATTCTGTCAGCATTGTTTTATATGTCAATTTATTTTACTTGTGTCTGTTATATATACCTAAAGTTGACCCATTTACTATTCTATATAAATTTATATCGCTTTATTTATCTAGCCTTGTTAAAAGAACCTACATTATTTGCGGTATTGATCCAGGCCAACCTGCTGTGCGACCTCAACACAGACGGTGAGGTAGATATGGTCTTATTCCTCAAGTCTCCGCGGGGCACCGTGGACATCTGCTCCGGCACTGGCCCACCGTTTTTTTTTTTAAACTGGGCGCTCTTCCGGGACGGGTTTGATTGTAATGAGGGTAAGTTTTAGCCGAATGCCAATTCTCTGTTGTTCCCACTACCCACAATCTATCACTAAGGACTTACAACTGGTGTATGAAAAGTTTTACCCGAATGCCAAGTCGCTCTTCTCAATATCAAAACATGTCGATTTTCTAGCCTCTGTAACCAATATGCCTCTGTAACACATGTGTTGTGCTACCTACCTGTATTTGCTTTTCATTATTTCGCATTCTCAATCAAAGTAATATATATCCCGCTTCCACACATGACTTACGACTTGTTTGTGAAAATCTAACCCTTAGTAAGGAACCCGGAGCAGGCCGAGGACGTCCCGGCTGCCCCTGCTGCTGCTGCCGCTTCCCCTGCTGCTGCTGCTGCTGCTGCTGCCGCCCCTGCTGCTGCCCCTGGTCACCCCACGAGCGCCAAGGATAGGATGCTGGCTATCTATCTTACCAAACTGCAGGATGCTATGGGTACGATCGAACACTTGATAATTTTTATGAGTATAAATGCCTGTCCTATTTTGATATCACCATTACGAAATCCATTCCCAAAATTATAATATTCTACATCACAATTTATTTTTGTTAATTCCCGGTAAATCTAAAAAGAAATTGTCCATTGCATTTTACTTATGTTATTATTGGGCAATAGTTATTAGTTAAATCCTCATTCTTCCCAGCCTTACTAACCTGTTAATTTGATGTTTTCAGGACCCACTGACAATATATGTATGATGTTCTTCCAAGCCTTTACTAACTAACCGTGTCATTTTGTTTTTGTTTTCAGAAGCCTTTCTTGGTCGACGTCCCGCAGGCTTCAATGTTGGAAGGGTCCTACCAGAGGCCCTTGCTAAATTAGGGGCAGTCATAGTGGGTCTTCCTGGTCCAATTGTCAACCTGAATGCCCTACGTAAGGAGTACTTCCTCGCCGTCATGGTGGCTGACATTCGGATCGTGAAGGCCCCTGTGAGTGCTCCTTTTGATACCTGTGCTGAGAGTCCCCACTGACCTGTCCAAGTATCTCCCACAATTCCGTGCGAGTCAAGCTCTACCGATGGCGAAGCTGCAGTTCTCCCAACTGTAGCTGCGCCCTTGGTGGAGAATGACAGCAGTTGGGAAATGGCTGTTTTGCCCATAGCCATCGAGAATGAGGATGGCGTGCTACTTGGTTGTAGTCAACCTTCCTCCTCGTTGGCTATGAGCACAGCTGAGGATTGTGCATCTCCTTCGCCACCGCGAAAGGCTTTCAAGCAGTCATCCCTGCTACACTACATGGCGAGCAGTACGGGGCAGAAGCGCGGTGCTCCCCCCTGAATCTAAATGTAATATATATATCTATTTGTACAGTAAATGTAAATGTAAATAATATCTATATATTGTATATATCTATATATTTGTACATTATTTGTACATTAAATGTAAATAATATCTATATATTGAATAATTGTGTATATATATTTTTTGGTTTACTGAATGTATTTTATTCAGCGAATAATGTCTTTTGTCAGCACCAGAGCACTGGTCTTCCGGCCGTTCATTACAATTTGTTGGTACCTAAATGACAATATCAGTTGCAATAATAACCACATGAAAAACCTGTTCGATAATAGAAGCATAATATAAGTTGCCTATTTGTCGTAATAGTAACTACATGCACTTCCATTTCAACCTATGTATTATGGCCGTTCATAACAATTTGTTGGTACATAAATGACAATATCAGTTGCAATAATAACCACATGAAAAACCTGTTCGATAATAGAAGCATAATATAAGTTGACTATTTGTCGTAATAGTAACTGCATGCAATTCCAGTTCAACATATGTATTATGCACTTGGTGAGCATGCATCAATGAAATAGAAGCATAATATAAGTTGCAATAATAACCACATGAAAAACCTGTTCGATAATAGAAGCATAATATAAGTTGACTATTTGTCGTAATAGTAACTGCATGCAATTCCAGTTCAACATATGTATTATGCACTTGGTGAGCATGCATCAATGAAATAATAGCAGTGTCCTTCGCCCTAGCCTGAGGCTGTATACCGAGGTAAAATATATATATATTGTAATAAAAAATAAGTTTGCTGTCACTACTCCTTTGTTTGCATTTTCTATCATACAGAAATACAACACTTACATACAAACCGTTTAGACTACATTACGGTTCCCGCTATAGTTTACTACAAAATACTTCGGGGGATATAACTTATTGTTATTCTAATAATGACTAAATATATAATACAATGTTGAGCAAGCATATTGGCTTAGTACATATTGGCTTAGTACATAATCTGGCTTCCCTTTTGCATAAGTGCAATAGTTAACTACGAAATACACTCCGAGACCAAAATCTAGTATACAATAATGTTTTAATTTACAACAGTTCATAGATACACTTCATATACATATTTATAATCATATATACACATATATAATTTAAAATTCATACGAAACACCTGTCGCCTTGGTACAGAAGGGGTGGGGAGTAGAAACTTGTTCATATAATTCCATATGGGCAACTACGAAATACACTCCGAGAGCAAAATATAGTATACAATTATTTTTTTATTTAGAATAGTTCTTGGATACATAGAGATTTGGTACAGAAGGCTTTTGCTCACCGAAATATATATTTAATTCATATATACACATCTGTAATTTAGAATTCATATATACACATATAATTCATATATACACATATTTACACACAAAATACCTGTCGCCTTTTGCTCAGTCTCTTGTGCACAGATATCACCGAGATTTGGTACAGAAGGCTTTTGCTCACCGAAATATATATTTAATTCATATATACACATCTGTAATTTAGAATTGATATATAATTCATATATACACATATTTACACACAAAATACCTGTCGCCTTTTGCTCAGTCTCTTGTGCACAGATATCACCGAGATTTGGTACAGAAGGCTTTTGCTCAATTGCTCAGACATAATCACACACTATATACACATAATACATATAAATAACTAAATAAGTTCATCAGTCACTCCATATAGAAATTGCTCGACATATAATATACAATTAATACACAATAAACATACACCGAAATCAACAATATTGCTTGCTCAGTAACACCTCACTTCACATCATACTGGTACGGTAATTTGCTCGACAAGCAGTAGAAGGTGAGCATTAGACGGTGAGCAGTAGAAGGTTTAAAACCCAACCAGCCAGGAGTTAGACCATCTACTGCTCAACATCTAATGCTCACCGTCTACTGCTAACAATAAACATCACATCATACTGGTACGGTTATTTTGCTCGACAAGCAGTAGAAGGTGAGCATTAGACGGTGAGCAGTAGAAGGTTTAAAACGCAACCAGCCAGGAGTTAGACCATCTACTGCTCAACATCTAATGCTCACCGTCTACTGCTAACATACACCGAAATCAACAAACACACACTATATACAATTAATACACAAATTTACACACATAATTTCATGAATTCATTGGTATTTCATTGGTATTTCATCCATTCCTAAATTTACACACATAATTAATACACAAATTTACACACATAATTTTGTCATACACTATTGCTCAATAACATACACCAAAATCAACAATTTTGCTCAGTTAGACCTCACTTCACATGATAATGGTACGCAGCTGGTACAATGGGACAAAGAGCTCTCCCTGCAATGAACACATTCAATTTTCATCGACCTCATAGAGTTAATTTAAGTTATTCATTCATCTCTGGAGCCCTGTGTCGTAATTCAAAAGAATTAAATCGTTAATTTTGCGCTTTTTGATTAAATAGCAATGTATATGGGTCACTCTCCTATCTGTTATCAATATAAGCACTAGATATTTCTGTATATTATGCCATGATTAATATGCTTTTAAGTATGATATTATTTAATTCTGATTATATATTTATTAAGCAGACTGTGTGGTGTCCTGAACATGTGTTACACGTGTGACATGCATGTT
>JASIRB010003796.1:0-13616 GCA_030323885.1 Branchipolynoe longqiensis | reverse complement strand
TAAGGCAACAGACTAAAGCAATGGTAATACTGTGACAAAGTGCAGAATGATTGGTGGTTGCTTTACGCCGTGTCGGCAGCATAGGCCATATTCATGGCGAGAATTGTTTTTTTTGTGTGTTCAAACCATCGCTTTTACATGTAAAAGCAGACAATCAATTATGTGCCAATATACACTCATGAAATTAAAAAAGCTTACAATCATATAATTGTGGCCAAGGGAAACAAATTCCTGGACAAAAAGAAAAGTGTTATTACTAATTGATAGAAATTATTTAGTAAGCTATATGAGGTGGTACAGTCCAGCTGCCCTCAAAAACGCTAAAATGTTTTCTTGTTTTACTTTAGTAAAAAGGTGATGCATACTGTCTGCAGTGTAGAACTGTTGGCGCAGGGCCAATGCAAGTGCAGAATGTAGCAAGACAGTGCACGTGTGGGTACTGTATAAGTCAACACACTAAGGCAATGGTTGTACTGTGACAAAGTGCAGAATGTAGCAACACAGTGCACGGGTGGGTACTGTATAAGTCAACACACGAAGGCACTGGTTGTACTGTGACAAAGTGCAGAATGTAACAAGACAGTGCACGTGTGGGTACTGTATAAGTCAACACACTAAGACACAGGTTGTACTGTGACAAAGTGCAGAATGTAGCAAGACAGTGCACGTGTGGGTACTGTATAAGTCAACACACTAAGGCAATGGTTGTACTGTGACAAAGTGCAGAATGTAGCAACACAGTGCACGGGTGGGTACTGTATAAGTCAACACACGAAGGCACTGGTTGTACTGTGACAACGTGTAGAATGTAACAAGACAGTGCATGTGTGGGTGCTGTATAGGGCAACACACTAAGGCACAGGTTCTACTGTGACAAAGTGCAGAATGTAACAAGACAGTGCATGTGTGGGTGCTGTATACGGCAACACACCAAGACACTGGTTGTACTGTGACAAAGTGAAGAATGTAACAAGACAGTGCATGGGTGGGTGCTGTATAAGGCAACACACTAAGGCACAGGTTGTACTGTGACAAAGTGCAGAATGTAACAAGACAGTGCACGTGTGGGTGCTGTATAAGGCAACATACTAAGGCACAGGTTGTACTGTGACAAAGTGCAGAATGCAACAAGACAGTGCATGTGTGGGTGCTGTATACGGCGACACACCAAGACACTGGTCATACTGTGACAAAGTGAAGAATGTAACAAGACAGTGCAAGGGTGGGTGCTGTATAAGGCAACACACGAAGGCACTGGTTGTACTGTGACAAAGTGCAGAATGTAACAAGACAGTGCACGTGTGGGTGCTGTATAAGGCAACACACTAAGACACTGGTTGTACTGTGACAAAGTGCAGAATGTAACAAGACAGTGCACATGTGGGTGCTGTATAAGGCAACACACTAAGGCACTGGTTGTACTGTGACAAAGTGCAGAATGTAACAAGACAGTGCACGTGTGGGTGCTGTATAAGGCAACACACTAAGGCACTGGTTGTACTGTGACAAAGTGCAGAATGTAGCAAGACAGTGCACATGTGGGTGCTGTATAAGGCAACACACTAAGGAATGGTTGTACTGTGACAAAGTGCAGAATGTAACAAGACAGTGCACGTGTGGGTGCTGTATAAGGCAACACACTAAGGCACTGGTTGTACTGTGACAAAGTGCAGAATGTAGCAAGACAGTGCACATGTGGGTGCTGTATAAGGCAACACACTAAGGAATGGTTGTACTGTGACAAAGTGCAGAATGTAACAAGACAGTGCACGTGTGGGTGCTGTATAAGGCAACACACTAAGGCACTGGTTGTACTGTGACAAAGTGCAGAATGTAACAAGACAGTGCACATGTGGGTGCTGTATAGGGCAACACACTAAGGCACAGGTTGTACTGTGACAAAGTGCAGAATGTAACAAGACAGTGCACGGGTGGGTACTGCATAAGGCAACACACTAAGACACAGGTTGTACTGTGACAAAGTGTAGAATGTAGTAAGACAGTGCACGGGTGGGTGCTGTATAAGTCAACACACTGTGACCATGTGCAGAATGTAGCAAGACGGTGCAAGGGTGGGTACTGTATAAGGCAACACACTAAGGCACTGGTTGTACTGTGATAAAGTGCAGAATGTAACAAGACAGTGCACGTGTGGGTGCTTTATAAGTCAACACACTAAGGCACTGGTTGTACTGTCACAAAGTGCAGAATGTAACAAGACAGTGCACATGTGGGTGCTGTATACGGCAACACACTAAGGCACTGGTTGTACTGTGACAAAGTGCAGAATGTAGCAAGACAGTGCACGTGTGGGTGCTGTATAAGTCAACACACTAAGACACTGGTTGTACTGTGACAAAGTGCAGAATGTAGCAAGACAGTGCACGTGTGGGTGCTGTATAAGGCAACACACTAAGACACAGGTTGTACTGTGACAAAGTGCAGAATGTAGTAAGACAGTGCACATGTGGGTGCTGTATAAGGCAACACACTAAGACACTGGTTGTACTGTGACAAAGTGTAGAATGTATTAAGACAGTGCATGTGTGGGTGCTGTATAAGGCAACACACTAAGACACAGGTTGTACTGTGACAATGTGAAGAATGTATTAAGACAGTGCACGTGTGGGTGCTGTATAAGGCAACACACTAAGACACTGGTTGCACTGTGACAAAGTGCAGAATGTAGTAAGACAGTGCACGGGTGGGTGCTGTATAAGGCAACACACCAAGGCAATAGTTCTAAATAAATCATGTGACGTGGTCCATTCTTAGTTAATCAAACATTGTAAGTCATTAAATTAATCAATAATTCCACTAAATAAAAATAAAATGAGAATATTTACTGCAGAAAAAAATTGAATCTCCCAGGTTATCGAAGAGTCATTCCACCAAGAACGTACACTTCCACCCAGGAAATGATTCGTCCTATATTTATTACTATCAGGAGGATCCTGGCAACTGTTTGTCAGTCTCTCCCCCCACCCCCCACCCCTCCCCCCACTAAATACCAAAACACAACTCATAAGAAAGAAAGGGAGACAAGTCACGCAAGATTGACAGTGATAAGGTTGAGCTTTATTGCTACCACTCTTGTTGCAATCAGTGCCTACAGCCCATTGAACCTAAGTCCTATGGGTGTTACACACAGCTCAGTGATGAACTGCTTCTTTTGGTATCTCTAGAGTGAGTGTGCCTGTCCAGCAAGTGCACGGAGTACAAGGGTGACTGGGCTCACACAGCCAGCCAATCAGACACCTGCAGCCTGGGAGGGGTGGCGCCCAAGAGGGGGCACCTGTCACTCAACCTCAGGGCAGGTGGTGCCCTTAATGTATGCAGAATGGCTGGGTGTGCTTACTCAGGCAGAGCGTGGAGGAGGCTGGAGGGCGAGTGACTGAGGGAGGCCGGCGGGCGGCCTTATAAGGGAGAGCAGGAGGGCGATGGCAGGGGAGGTGAGAAAGCAGCGGGCCCGGGGGAGGGCGAGGGAGAAAGCTGAGAGGCAGACATCGCGCAAGGTGCGAACGCCACGCGACTACCGGGGAGGGGGGGGGAGGGTCTTTTCCTCTCCATGCATCAAACGCAATGCTCGCATTACGACCGATGCGCGAAAAGGAAGAAAGCAAGGCGGAGGTGGGAAAGGAGGCGCTTTATTGAGAGCACCTCAGGAAAGACAATACAATATGTACAGGGCAATGGTGAGATCAGCTAAGGCAGGCGCCTCAGGAATTAAACAAAGTAAATACATGGAAGCGGTAAGAGGAACTAGGGTAAAATAAACTTAAGGCTGGCACCTCAGGAAATAAGGAGTCTGTAAGGAGGCGGTAAGAGAACCTAATGCTGAGGAGCTCCGGGGAAGCTTAGAGTTTGTGGCGAGGGGTGCCGAAGAGCCCTCCACCAAAATAGGAGGAGAGGGCTCGAGGCGCGCCCGAGGCGGGGGCCCGAGGCATAGGCCGCGTCTGAGGTCCTGGGCCTGGGCCGGGGTAGCGCGGGGCGAGGCTTGGGCGGGGTTCTTGGCGGAGGCTGGGGAAGTTGAAGGTCTGGTGTGGTGGTGAGTCCGGGCCTACGAGGGCAAGGAGCGGGCGGCCAAAATGTTGGGGAGGCCCGCTCCTTGGAGAGCTGCGGTGAGGAGGTCCGGCGAGGGTCGAGCAGGGGACCAGCGAAGTCCTCAGGGCTGGGCGGGGTGGGGGTCGGGGTCGGGTCGGGCGGGTTGGTGAAGGCGGTGTCGTGGAGGTCATGATGGTCGGTGGCTGTGCTGTCTGGGGAGGGTTCGTCGTGAGGCTGGGCTGTGTCTGGGGCCTGAGGTGCAAGGTGATGGTCCCCGGCTCTGTCTGGGCGGCGTTTCGGTTGGTGGTCGCTGGGGGGTTGTCGGTGGTGGTCACGGGGTTGTCGGCAGTGGTATGGGTGAGGCACTGGGGAGGGTCCCCCGGGCCGGCCGGGGGGGGAGGGGCGGCGGATCAAAAATCCGCCGAGGCGGCCGGGGTCTGGCGCTCACGGGCTTGCTTAGTGAGGCACCCGGCCTCACTGTGCATCGTGAGTTTGCGTCGTACGTTGGCGCAGTAGGCGCATACGTGCCGGTGTCTGTGTCCCACCTCGCGGTGGGCCTCCCCGACAGGGGCCCGGTCGCATGAGGCGGGCTTGTGGTTCCAGGCGGCGCAGGGGGCCCCGTGAGTCGGCAAGTCGTAGGCGATGCGGGTGTCGACTTGGGCCCGGGGCAGGTGTGCGACTTGGGCCCGGGGTAGGTGTGCGCCTCGGGGATAGTCCTCGCCTCGGGGGGCTGGTGCTTCCGGGGCGGCCTGGGGGGTGGGCAAGGTGAGGGCGGCGGGCATGGTGAGGGATTCCACCCTCAGCAGGTTGAGGGCAACTGGGTCGTGCCAGCCGTGGGGGAGCCTCCCGTCCGCTATCCAGGTGAAGATATTTTCCGAATAACGGCGGACGGTAGGCCACGGATACACAAGGTTGTCCCTCAACACGGTGAGGTGGTGGTGGTGGAGGCCTTGGATGTAGTGGGAGGGGAAGCTTGGATGGCTGACCAGGGTGAGGAGGGCAAGGCTGTACTCATCCTTGCTAGCCTCGCCCCTCTTCACGGGCTTCCGTTCGGTCCGAGGGGAAGATGTAATCAGTGGGTATTCCTTGGCGCCTCACTGTGTGAGGTACTGGGGGTGCACTGCCCCCGGCAGAGTCGCTAGAGGTGGTGGCGGGGGACGAGCCCTGCCCGCGGTGCACGCCCGAGGTGCTGGGGCGGGCGGCGTGGTGTAGGCGGCCTGTCACCTCGGCGCAGGCGAGGGGCTCTCCGGTGCTCCTCGGTCTCCCCCCGACTCAAGGGCGTCCATGCGGGAAGTGAGGCGGTGGAGGGCCTCGAGAATCGCGGACGTCTCGGTGCCCGAGGTGCGGTACGAGGGGGACGCCGGGGCCGATGATGGTGAGGCGCCTCCCAGCGAGCCCGAGGAGGGTCCCGGCGTGGCCAGGACGGTCGCCCGGGAGCTCTTGCGGCCCTTGCCTCTTCCGTGTCCGGGCATGCTGGAGTGGTCCGAGGAGGTGCAGCGGTCCGAGGTGAAGGCAGCGGTGGTGGAGAGCCAAAAAGGAAAAAGGCAGAGCGTGGAGGAGGCTGGAGGGCGAGTGACTGAGGGAGGCTGGCGGGCGGTCTTATAAGGGAGAGTAGGAGGGCGATGGCAGGGGAGGTGAGAAAGCAGCGGGCCCGGGGGAGGGCGAGGGAGAAAGCTGAGAGGCGGACGTCGCGCGAGGTGCGAACGCCGCGCGACTACCGGGGAGGGGGGGGAGGGTCTCTTCCTCTCCACGCATCAAACGCAATGCTCGCATTACGACCAATGTATGCAGAATGGCTGGGTGTGCTTACTCAGTGGTCCCGTGGTAACAAGTAGTCATCATACAGTTACAGTAAACAATAATATATGCCCCTCTCCATTTGCACTCTTCCTGGTGCATAGAGGGAACATTTCTGTAATTAGTAACTGCATCTTAATATCCAGACATCATACTGCAATCCTGGTCACTGCACAACATAACATTTCCACACAGTTATTTATATGTCACAGAACGAGTGGACACACATTGCATCGCTATTACATAACAATGGTCCCCAACTCCGTCGGCCAAGATATTGATATGATTCCAAGCACATCTATCACGACCGAAAGAACGTATATTTTTACAAACTGATATGTCATTAGAAAAATTAAAATATGCATTATATCAAAACAAGTCACATCTCTAAGATTTCACTTTCAGATCAGTATGAGTGCCAAAAGCTTGCAGAACAGTTCCTCGTCAGACAACATGGACAATCAGATTTTCACAGAGACGTGCTTCTTCAATGGAAATATTGTCGCCATCAAATACATATCTACAAAAGAACTGAACTTCACTAGAGAAGATCTTCTTGAGATAAAAAATGTATGTTTCTACAAATATTCTAAACCTATGAGTAATATTTTGCAATAGTGGCTTCAAAATTATAGTAATAAATAATAATAGATATACAAATCTCATTTTGAAATATATTTGAAAATTCAGCATAAATAGTAGACATATATATAAATTCATGGCTGATTGTAATTGTTTTCGAATGTATTTACCATAAATAGAGTAAATGATCATTGAATTAAAAGGAAATTTGCTTTCTCATTGTTAAAATATGCACTACACTCTGATACTGAATCGTCTTCAAAATTCACAAACAGAGAAACGAGTGTCATTGTGTATGACATAGTTATGTTGAATTCTCTTTCCCAGCTACGAGAGATGGTTCATGTGAATGTGAATGTGTTTCTGGGTGCATGTATCGACCCTCCTCATGTGTGTGTGATCACGCAGTATTGTCCAAAAGGAAGCCTTCAGGACATTCTGGAGAATGACGTCATCAACCTAGAGTGGATGTTCAAAAGTTCACTCATGACAGACTTAGCAACAGTAAGCAATAGCAAATTAGATACATACATGGAATATAGTTATTTCATTCATATGTAGCATTTGTTTGGGATAATGGAGCATAATATAATTGCCGGGATACTTGTTATATTAAACCGTTAATAGTGCAATAGTCTGCACTGATTGCTCAGGCAAGGAGTCAGAGATGGCATCGATATCATGATGGTATCAGGGAGCCTAGATTTTGTTTGTTTGTTGTTGTTTTACATCCTAGCAACATCTAAGGTCATATCAGGACGGGTACCGACTTGTGACAGTGTGCACTCATGGCAACTTTTATAGTGCTGCCCCACTGGGAGACCAGGCCGCGAGCACCATGACTTGATATCCCACTCAGTCACATTATCCTGATGCTGCCCCAACCAGTCCTTGCCATATCCTAATAATGCTGAGCGCCTGGCTAGGAAGCGACAAGTATCAATTTATACGTCATTGGTTTGACTCGACAAGGGTTTGAACTCACGATCCCATGGTCTTCCAACACGGGAGACGGACGCCCTAAACCACCCCGTCTGGTGTCGAGAGCCTGCATAGTGCAATGGTTAGGATCCTATCCCCAGAATGGTAACAAGTGTCGCTACAAATCCCACTCAAGACACAATGTTTCCCGTTTGTAACCGCCCCCCTGCACAACACTACCCTACACAAAGTACATGCTATACATGGTTGGTGAACCTAGCCTCTGTGTATGCATAAGTACATTGCCTGTATATGTGTATACACAAAGTACATGCTATACATGGTTGGTGAACCTAGCCTCTGTGTATGCATAAGTACATTGCCTGTATATGTGTACACACAAAGTACATGCTATACATGGTTGGTGAACCTAGCCTCTGTGTATGCATAAGTACATTGCCTGTATATGTGTATACACAAAGTACATGCTATACATGGTTGGTGAACCTAGCCTCTGTGTATGCATAAGTACATTGCCTGTATATGTGTATACACAAAGTACATGCTATACATGGTTGGTGAACCTAGCCTCTGTGTATGCATAAGTACATTGCCTGTTATGTGTATACACAAAGTACATGCTATATATGGTTGGTGAACCTAGCCTCTGTGTATGCATAAGTACATTGCCTGTATATGTGTATACACAAAGTACATGCTATACATGGTTGGTGAACCTAGCCTCTGTGTATGCATAAGTACATTGCCTGTATATGTGTATACACAAAGTACATGCTATACATGGTTGGTGAACCTAGCCTCTGTGTATGCATAAGTACATTGCCTGTATATGTGTATACACAAAGTACATGCTATATATGGTTGGTGAACCTAGCCTCTGTGTATGCATAAGTACATTGCCTGTATATGTGTATACACAAAGTACATGCTATACATGGTTGGTGAACCTAGCCTCTGTGTATGCATAAGTACATTGCCTGTATATGTGTATACACAAAGTACATGCTATACATGGTTGGTGAAGCTAGCCTCTGTGTATGCATAAGTACATTGCCTGTATATGTGTAATTAAGCAACTTCTGGACATAAACCATTAACAAACTTATGGTTCTTGGGAGACAAGTGTAATAGTCTACACAGACCTCTCAAGCAAGTAGCCTCATAAACAAGTAGTCATGGATAGGGTGATTGCACTAGGCATCGTAGATAGTCTAATAGTTATGATGCTAACCCAGAATGCCAAGAAGTGTGCGTTCGATTCCCACTGTACGTGCATTGTTTCACATTTGCACAAAGACCTACATCAATAGCAATGTTGCACACAGCCACATTATCTTATATCCTGTCGTTTCTATGCATGTGGGGATAAATTATTTTTAAACAATCTTTTATGTATAAACTGACAGGTTGATGCCACTTGTCCAGCTGCATTTTGGTAATTATATATATGTCTTATTTCAAACAGGTCTCCTATAAAAATTAAGACATACTTCATACAAAAAATCATTAGTATGCACTTAATAAACTGATACTACATTAGCTTACCAGAGTGCTTCTATGTGAGGAAGACAGTTCTCTACTCATTTTGCCATCTTTCACTTGCAGGGCATGGCGTACATTCATAATAGCGAGTTCAAGTCTCATGGGAACCTGAAGAGCAGCAACTGCCTGGTGGATAGCCGCTGGGTGCTCAAGGTGTCCTCCTTTGGATTGAATGCCTTCAAAAAGAACGCAATCATGTCAGATATCACGTGAGGCATTTTGGGTTACAGAAGAACTGCAAGCTTTACTTCAAGCTTTAGATTAAGAGCCATCTGTCAACAGATTCATTTCTGACATTTAAAACTATATATAACATTCTTTATATGAAGAATGTTCTTTAAAACAAGAGTTGCTTTTTTTCAGTTATTGTTAGTTTATTCTGCTCACAACAGTTAAGTGCACGCACTTGTTTTCGCCGCTGTACAATAGCTGTCATAATCCATATGGATTGATTTCCTTTATCAATGATTTCTATCAACTTGCTTGTGGTGTAAAATCAGGGAGTTTTCAATTTTTAAATATTATTTTTGGTTTTCGTCTATGTTTTGTTCATAGTCAACATTTCCAATACATTATACTTATGCGATTACTCCTTTAATGTGGATGTTTGTATCTGTTTCTACGAGCACTGCTCTTATTCCAATACATTATACCTATGCGATTACTCCTTTAATGTGGGTGTTTGTATCTGTTTCTATGATCACTGCTCTTATTCCAATACATTATACTTATGCGATTACTGCTTTAATGTGGGTGTTTGTATCTGTTTCTACGATCACTGCTCTTATTCCAATACATTATACTTATGCGATTACTGCTTTAATTTGGGTGTTTGTATCTGTTTCTACGATCACTGCTCTTATTCCAATACATTATACTTATGCGATTACTGCTTTAATGTGGATGTTTGTATCTGTTTCTACGATCACTGCTCTTATTCCAATACATTATACTTATGCGATTACTGCTTTAATTTGGGTGTTTTTATCTGTTTCTACGATCACTGCTCTTATTCCAATACATTATACTTATGCGATTACTGCTTTAATTTGGGTGTTTTTATCTGTTTCTACGAGCACTGCTCTTATTCCAATACATTATACTTATGCGATTACTGCTTTAATGTGGGTGTTTTTATCTGTTTCTACGAGCACTGCTCTTATTCCAATACATTATACTTATGCGATTACTGCTTTAATGTGGGTGTTTTTATCTGTTTCTACGATCACTGCTCTTATTCCAATACATTATACTTATGCGATTACTGCTTTAATTTGGGTGTTTTTATCTGTTTCTACGAGCACTGCTCTTATTCCAATACATTATACTTATGCGATTACTGCTTTAATGTGGGTGTTTTTATCTGTTTCTACGAGCACTGCTCTTATTCCAATACATTATACTTATGCGATTACTGCTTTAATGTGGGTGTTTGTATCTGTTTCTACGAGCACTGCTCTTATTCCAATACATTATACTTATGCGATTACTGCTTTAATGTGGGTGTTTTTATCTGTTTCTACGAGCACTGCTCTTATTCCAATACATTATACTTATGCGATTACTGCTTTAATGTGGGTGTTTTTATCTGTTTCTACGAGCACTGCTCTTATTCCAATACATTATACTTATGCGATTACTGCTTTAATGTGGGTGTTTTTATCTGTTTCTACGAGCACTGCTCTTATTCCAATACATTATACTTATGCGATTACTGCTTTAATGTCGGTGTTTGTATCTGTTTCTACGAGCACTGCTCTTATTCCAATACATTATACTTATGCGATTACTCCTTTAATGTGGGTGTTTGTATCTGTTTCTAGGGGCACTGCTCTTATTCCAATACATTATACTTATGCGATTACTGCTTTAATGTCGGTGTTTGTATCTGTTTCTACGAGCACTGCTCTTATTCCAATACATTATACTGCATTACTGCTTAGTGGTGTTTTACT
This sequence comes from Branchipolynoe longqiensis, assembly GCA_030323885.1. NCBI lineage: Eukaryota > Metazoa > Annelida > Polychaeta > Phyllodocida > Polynoidae > Branchipolynoe > Branchipolynoe longqiensis. Next base: position 2,754 of record JASIRB010003796.1, on the reverse strand, counting down.
GTTCTACGAGCACTGCTCTTATTCCAATACATTATACTTATGCGATTACTGCTTTAATGTCGGTGTTTGTATCTGTTTCTAGGGGCACTGCTCTTATTCCAATACATTATACTTATGCGATTACTGCTTTAATGTGGGTGTTTTTATCTGTTTCTAGGGGCACTGCTCTTATTCCAATACATTATACTTATGCGATTACTGCTTTAATGTGGGTGTTTGTATCTGTTTCTAGGGGCACTGCTCTTATTCCAATACATTATACTTATGCGATTACTGCTTTAATGTCGGTGTTTTATCTGTTTGCTGCTTTATTCCAAACAAACGCGATTTTAAGTGGGTGTTTTTATCTGTTTCTACGAGCACTGCTCTTATTCCAATACATTATACTTATGCGATTACTGCTTTAATGTCGGTGTTTTTATCTGTTTCTACGAGCACTGCTCTTATTCCAATACATTATACTTATGCGATTACTGCTTTAATGTGGGTGTTTGTATCTGTTTCTACGATCACTGCTCTTATTCCAATACATTATACTTATGCGATTACTGCTTTAATGTCGGTGTTTGTATCTGTTTCTACGAGCACTGCTCTTATTCCAATACATTATACTTATGCGATTACTCCTTTAATGTGGGTGTTTGTATCTGTTTCTACGAGCACTGCTCTTATTCCAATACATTATACTTATGCGATTACTGCTTTAATGTGGGTGTTTTTATCTGTTTCTACGAGCACTGCTCTTATTCCAAGCTTATCTGCTCATAGGTAATACTCTCCTGACAAACAATCCACAGTTGGATCTCTGTTTTTAGCACAGGTGCCTCACTAGCTCTAGTGATTTTTCTGCTTGTTGTTATGTATTTTTCTACATCGTCTAAGGCTATTATTCTGAGGTGTTTCTCTTCTAGTTTCTAGCATGCAAATCTTAGCCTGTTTGTGTAGATCTATTGTAGGATGTCTGTTTTCTAGTATTTCAGCATTGAAGTACTGGTATTCCAGGCATAAATAATTTCCCCCTTCAGGTTATGATCATTGGGGGAAGAGACGTGCAGATGGAGGTGAAGAGTATTTATTGAGGAAACACAGTTTGCAGGTACAAAGAACAGGAGAGGGGAGACCCCTCAGAGATCTGAACCCTAGTAAGATAAGCTAAAGTAAGTAAAAAGTAAGTAAGAAAGCCAGATGTGTGTGTGGTGAGAAGAGACATCCAGTCAGCAGCAGAAGGTGTAGTGAAGGTAGTGGTAGAGCCGGCTGTATACAAGGCCGGCTCTACCACTACCTTCACTACACCTTCTGCTGCTGACTGTCCCTCTCTGCTGTATATATGGCCGGCTCTACCACTACCTTCACTACACCTTCTGCTGCTGACTGTCCCTCTCTGCTGTATACAAGGCCGGCTCTACCACTACCTTCACTACACCTTCTGCTGCTGACTGTCCCTCTCTGCTGTATACAAGGCCGGCTCTACCACTACCTTCACTACACCTTCTGCTGCTGACTGTCCCTCTCTGCTGTATACAAGGCTGGCTCTACTACTACCTTCACTACACCTTCTGCTGGTGACTGTCCCTCTCTGCTGTATACAAGGCCGGCTCTACCACTACCTTCACTACACCTTCTGCTGCTGACTGTCCCTCTCTGCTGTATACAAGGCCGGCTTCGTACTACTACCTTCACTGCACCTTCTGCTGCTGACTGTCCCTCTCTGCTGTATACAAGGCCGGCTCTACCACTACCTTCACTACACCTTCTGCTGCTGACTGTCCCTCTCTGCTGTATACAAGGCTGGCTCTACTACTACCTTCACTACACCTTCTGCTGCTGACTGTCCCTCTCTGCTGTATACAAGGCCGGCTCTACCACTACCTTCACTACACCTTCTGCTGCTGACTGTCCCTCTCTGCTGTATACAAGGCCGGCTCTACTACTACCTTCACTACACCTTCTGCTGCTGACTGTCCCTCTCTGCTGTATACAAGGCCGGCTCTACCACTACCTTCACTACACCTTCTGCTGCTGACTGTCCCTCTCTGCTGTATACAAGGCCGGCTCTACCACTACCTTCACTACACCTTCTGCTGCTGACTGTCCCTCTCTGCTGTATACAAGGCCGGCTCTACCACTACCTTCACTACACCTTCTGCTGCTGACTGTCCCTCTCTGCTGTATACAAGGCCGGCTCTACCACTACCTTCACTACACCTTCTGCTGCTGACTGTCCCTCTCTGCTGTATACAAGGCCGGCTCTACCACTACCTTCACTACACCTTCTGCTGCTGACTGTCCCTCTCTGCTGTATACAAGGCCGGCTCTACCACTACCTTCACTACACCTTCTGCTGCTGACTGTCCCTCTCTGCTGTATATATGGCCGGCTCTACCACTACCTTCACTACACCTTCTGCTGCTGACTGTCCCTCTCTGCTGTATATATGGCCGGCTCTACCACTACCTTCACTACACCTTCTGCTGCTGACTGTCCCTCTTGTGTATACAAGGCCGGTCTACCACTACCATCACTACACCTTCTGCTGCTGACTGTCCCTCTCTGCTGTATACAAGGCCGGCTCTACCACTACCTTCACTACACCTTCTGCTGCTGACTGTCCCTCTCTGCTGTATACAAGGCCGGCTCTACCACTACCTTCACTACACCTTCTGCTGCTGACTGCCCCTCTCTGCTGTATACAAGGCTGGCTCTACCACTACCTTCACTACACCTTCTGCTGCTGACTGTCCCTCTCTGCTGTAT
>JASIRB010003767.1:0-13643 GCA_030323885.1 Branchipolynoe longqiensis | reverse complement strand
TCTCAGTTAGATATGTGGAAATAGATGTTTAATGGTGATCTCAGTTAGATATGTGGAAATAGATGTTTAATGGTGATCTCAGTTAGATATGTGGAAATAGATGTTTAATGGTGATCTCAGTTAGATATGTGGAAATAGATGTTTAATGGTGATCTCAGTTAGATATGTGGAAATAGATGTTTAATTGATCTCAGTTAGATATGTGGAAATAGATGTTTAATGGTGATCTCAGTTAGATATGTGGAAATAGATGTTTAATGGTGATCTCAGTTAGATATGTGGAAATAGATGTTTAATGGTGATCTCAGTTAGATATGTGGAAATAGCTCAGTTAGATATGTGGAAATAGATGTTTAATGGTGATCTCAGTTAGATATGTGGAAATAGCAGTTAGATATGTGGAAATAGATGTTTAATGGGGACCTCAGTTAGATATGTGGAAATAGATGTTTAATGGTGATCTCAGTTAGATATGTGGAAATAGATGTTTAATAGTGATCTCAGTTAGATATGTGGAAATAGATGTTTAATGGTGATCTCAGTTAGATATGTGGAAATAGATGTTTAATGGTGATCTCAGTTAGATATGTGGAAATAGATGTTTAATGGTGATCTCAGTTAGATATGTGGAAATAGATGTTTAATGGTGATCTCAGTTAGATATGTGGAAATAGATGTTTAATGGTGATCTCAGTTAGATATGTGGAAATAGATGTTTAATGGTGATCTCAGTTAGATATGTGGAAATAGATGTTTAATGGTGATCTCAGTTAGATATGTGGAAATAGATGTTTAATGGTGATCTCAGTTAGATATGTGGAAATAGATGTTTAATGGTGATCTCAGTTAGATATGTGGAAATAGATGTTTAATGGTGATCTAGTTAGATATGTGGAAATAGATGTTTAATGGTGATCTCAGTTAGATATGTGGAAATAGATGTTTAATGGTGATCTCAGTTAGATATGTGGAAATAGATGTTTAATGGTGATCTCAGTTAGATATGTGGAAATAGATGTTTAATGGTGATCTCAGTTAGATATGTGGAAATAGATGTTTAATGGTGATCTCAGTTAGATATGTGGAAATAGATGTTTAATGGTGATCTCAGTTAGATATGTGGAAATAGATGTTTAATGGTGATCTCAGTTAGATATGTGGAAATAGATGTTTAATGGTGATCTCAGTTAGATATGTGGAAATAGATGTTTAATGGTGATCTCAGTTAGATATGTGGAAATAGATGTTTAATGGTGATCTCAGTTAGATATGTGGAAATAGATGTTTAATGGTGATCTCAGTTAGATATGTGGAAATAGATGTTTAATGGTGATCTCAGTTAGATATGTGGAAATAGATGTTTAATGGTGATCTCAGTTAGATATGTGGAAATAGATGTTTAATGGTGATCTCAGTTAGATATGTGGAAATAGATGTTTAATGGTGATCTCAGTTAGATATGTGGAAATAGATGTTTAATGGTGATCTCAGTTAGATATGTGGAAATAGATGTTTAATGGTGATCTCAGTTAGATATGTGGAAATAGATGTTTAATGGTGATCTCAGTTAGATATGTGGAAATAGATGTTTAATGGTGATCTCAGTTAGATATGTGGAAATAGATGTTTAATGGTGATCTCAGTTAGATATGTGGAAATAGATGTTTAATGGTGATCTCAGTTAGATATGTGGAAATAGATGTTTAATGGTGATCTCAGTTAGATATGTGGAAATAGATGTTTAATGGTGATCTCAGTTAGATATGTGGAAATAGATGTTTAATGGTGATCTCAGTTAGATATGTGGAAATAGATGTTTAATGGTGATCTCAGTTAGATATGTGGAAATAGATGTTTAATGGTGATCTCAGTTAGATATGTGGAAATAGATGTTTAATGGTGATCTCAGTTAGATATGTGGAAATAGATGTTTAATGGTGATCTCAGTTAGATATGTGGAAATAGATGTTTAATGGTGATCTCAGTTAGATATGTGGAAATAGATGTTTAATGCTTATCTCAGTTAGATATGTGGAAATAGATGTTTAATGGTGATCTCAGTTAGATATGTGGAAATAGATGTTTAATGGTGATCTCAGTTAGATATGTGGAAATAGATGTTTAATGCTTATCTCAGTTAGATATGTGGAAATAGGTGTTTAATGTTGATCTTAGTTAGATATGTGGAAATAGATGTTTAATGGTGATATCAGTTAGATATGTGGAAATAGATGTTTAATGCTTATCTCAGTTAGATATGTGGAAATAGGTGTTTAATGTTGATCTTAGTTAGATATGTAGAATCAAATCTAGGTAAGTGTCTTGGTTTTCAAAATGTGGTGCTTTCATCAGACTGCAATTTTAAACTTTGATAGGAAATAATTAACGTAAATACAAATGAAGAGTTCTGGCCGCAAAACCTTGTAAACGCCAATCCAATAATCTTATTAAAATAAAATATTTGTACCTGAAAGGTAATTTTAATTCTCACAAATTCCACTTTTCTTGTGCTGAAATGATTATGGAGCAACAAACAAAAAATAGGAATATAAAAAAATGAACTTTTTGAAGAATTTATTCCGATGTTTATATGATATCTCAATTTTTGGATTGGCGTTTATGGAGTTTTTGCACCTGAACTTCTCAAATATAAACACATTATCAAATAAAGAAACAGTTAGTGACTACAATGTGTTTATTTATATCATTCGCTATATCTGAAGCAGCCATGTCCTACTCGGGGAAACCACTTCAAATACCTGCAAGGAGATAACCACATCTGGTAAGTGCATGAAGGAGAGTAGAAATGTATATCACAAATATTTATCTCAATAAAACAAAGCATATTGACTAACGCCGTGTTCACACCTCGGCGTTAAGTCGCCTCATCTAGTGCGCCTAATCTAAGTCGGCTCACATTGGCCGTGTGAACCCGATTCTGAGGCGGATTAAGGCTGAGTCGCCTCATCTAGTTCGCCTCCACTAGGTCGCCTCGCGAGATGGTTTAAATGAAGCGAACTAGCTTGGGTCGGCCCATCTTGCTTGTGTGGACGGTAGCGGTTTACTTGAAGCGGATTAAGCACGTCACACTATACAATATAATTTGGTCTATGAACCGGCTAGAGGTGCACAGATATTTTTTTCATCATTTATTTTTAGGGTTTCACTGCCCAGCAGAAATTTTGACTGTTCCAAACCAATACGATTCAGTCGAAACAGATCTAGGTCGAACCCACACTCTCTAGTGCCGAGGTTGACTAACCGAAACTGGCGCTGGTTAGCTTGGACTTGCTCATGCGCAGATATCGATTTCCGCCTTAATACCCTCCGTGTGTGGACACGACACTAGTTCGCCTCATCTAGTTCGCCTTATCTAGTTCGGCCTAAAGTTGTGGGTGTGAACACGGCTTATGTAGGGCCGGTGCCAGACTATTTCGCACCCTTGGCAAGGCCAATTTCCTTTTGTGTGTATGACTGTATATTTACTCTGTCCATAATGAGTAAGTCGCATTGCGGCTTGTTTTCATCGCTGAACAGCAATGGTCTCAATTTGGTAGTAGTCTTGTCATCTTAGCTGTTAGTAGTTATGCTAGTTTTTTTTAGTGCGGTGTACCATAATGCAATGCACAACGGCTGGTTTCCGTTAGTTTCTAGACGAAATGAGAGCTTTTCTGGCTACTCTTAAGCCCTGTTTACATGGGCGAGTTAAGCCGCGTCATATAAATCGCCTTGTCTAGTTCGATTTACATTCGCCGTGTAAACGCGACTTAAGGCGGATTAGGGCTGATTCGCCTCAACTAATTCGCTTCAAGTAAACTGCGTCACGAGGTAGTTTATATTAAGCGCTTTATGAAAGTCGGTTTATAAATGATAGTGTAAACGGTAGCGGTTTACTTGAGGTGGATTAATGACGTCACAGTCGAGACCTGAGTTTGTTGACTTTCCGGTAAATGTGCTGTATGAACCTGCTAGCTGTGCACAGATATTTTTGTCAGCATTTATTTTAAGGTTTTCACTGCCCAGGGAACACGGCTTTAGACAATATCTTTTCTTGACTTAAAAACGGGAAAGGGAGAGGAAGATGGGGAGGGAGAGGAAGCGGCGGCGGAGTGATTGCTTAAAGGACCAGAATGATTAGTTTATTAAAATAATAATGAAATACATACACGCCCAATTGCAATCTTTCCGAAAAGGTGCTAATAATAATATACATACGTTTAAAGATATATATGATGTAGTTTATTTGTTTGGTGTCGCTTTACGTCCTAGCAACATCTAAGGTCAATATTATACAGAGATGGCAATCTATTTGGTGATGGCAATTACGAGTCTAGAACCGATTTTCATGTTGGAATCTGATAATACTAAATATATTTGAAAACACTGTTCCTCGATTATGCCAATATGGACAATCATATCACCATGCCATTTTGTACTAATTATCTTTAAAAAAAAACAATTTGTGAAATAAAGTAAATTTGTAAACTCTGCTCACCTACAGATGACGATAGTTAGTTCAATAGTATCCACCGTTGTAGCCATAACCGCCATGATGATAGCCATGGCCATGGCCATAGCCATGTCCGTAGCCATCAGACCGGCCATCACGGTTTGTGTCGTAGGCATCATTCAATCCGTCGTTGTTCTGGTCATACCCATATCCATGGGGCACCGTGTTGCCGGTGTGGTCATTGTAGTGTGGATACCGTGATGAAGCAGCTGCAACAGCAACGACCAATAAGAAAACGAAGACTCCGGCTTTGTTCATCTTGACATATAGGTAACCTTGGCAACTGAGTGACAGTGACGGCAGAAGGAAGTTGAGTGTCTATGTAGTGAATGGGACAGTTTATATAGCTCTTGCCATGGTGATGTAGGAATGCGTTGGTTGTTATGGAAATGTATTCAGTGTCAGACATGCATAGCGACATGTAGCTTGAGGTCTTATCTGAGAGGTACATGACATCAGGTAATATATGAGATGCCAATGTATGCAGGCACCAGGAAAGATTTATACACACATCTTTCCCCGTGCCCCCACCTCTGCCAATTTGGATTTCCACCACTGTGTATAACTAACAGCATCATCAAAGGCCAGTTGCTCTCATATCACGTCTATGTGGTGTGGGAGGTTAAAAATCTCTTGGGTCGGTAAAAGTGTATGATCAGGCTTTCTATCGACCAACTGTCTAATGGTGAAAACAAGTCTTATCCATGATAGGCAGTATAAATCTTCAAGAAGAAAATGTCTCGATCTGATACTTTTTCTTACCTGGAGAATGCAAACAAATGACATACAGGGAAGAAGAATTTAGGGTTTAGTATGTAGAAAAATTAATTTGTGTAGCTTAGAAGCAGTTATAAAAGTGAAGACAAACAATTCCAAAGATAACTTTATATATAACCGGACGCCGTGGCCGAATCGGTAGAGCGCATGCGTCTGGTGCGGAAGGTCGGGAGTTCGAATCCCAGCTGAGTCAAGCCAATGACTTATAAAATTGATACTTGTCACTAGTGTAGTGGTTTGCACTGACTTCTCTGGCAAGGAGCCGCATGAACAGGTAGGCGTGGGTAGTGTGGTGACATCAGGGATCCTAGGTGGTGTTATGGTTAGCACACTGGCCCGGAATGCAAAGAGACGTGGGTTCGAGTCCCGCTCTAGGTGCAATATTTCCCATTTTCATCACCCCCATGACACTACCTAGCCTGGCGCTCGGCATTAATAGGATAGGGCAAGGACTGGTTAGCACAGTATCAGGATAATGTGACTGTGTGGGATATCGGGTCATGGTACCGGCAGCCTGGTCTCCCAGTGGGACAGCATTATAAATCTGCCATGGGTGCACACTGTCACAAGTCGGTGCTTGTCTTGATATGACCTTAGCTGTTGCCAGGATGTAAAACAATGACAACAAACAAACAACTTTATATTTTCACAGAATTCATGAGCGAATATGTCTAACTAGTATGCCATGAGTGTTTATAAAAGTTAAAAACTCAAGGACATTGATATGTCGTTACTATATAGGGTCCAAAAAGGAATGGATGTGTCAAATGAAATGAGTGGATCTTTAATATGTTTAACTATGTCTATCATTCAACTATTTACAAGAAAAACATTTGCTTTGCCAAAAACTAAGGATACTGTAGTAGTCTGCACTGACATCTCATGCAAATAGCCAGGTAGGCAGGTAAGCATGGATTCGGTGATTGCACGAAGGAGCCTGGATAGCCTGATTGGACGCTAGCCCCTGCTGTATGTCAGTCGGAGGCAGCACTATAAAGCCATCACGAGTACACAGTGTCACACCAAAGTTGAGGAAATTTACCACCAAAAATATCTCATGTGCAGAGGTAGTCTTGTACTTGCGATACCCTCTAAGGGAGCATGGATGGCACGTACGACGACATGTGCATATATATATAATTATATTAATATAGATACACATATACATACATAATATATACCTAGTATATATACACATATATACACGGTTGTAGAACACAGTGCGGGGCTGACACCTGCTGTAGAGCAGAAGCAGCTCGACCTATAATTGGGTTAGGCCTAATTCCAACTTTTGAGATATTTGAAGTGCAACTTTGCCAAATTAATTTGACCAAACGTACCAAAACTCTGACATCATGGACTTCTGCAGTAACAGGTTCTAGTAAATCGACTCAGTGTTCCCATCTATGTTTAACACGTGTTCAATAAGTGCAACAGTTAACTAAGGCCCTGTCACACTAGGACGTTTCTCACGAACGCGCTTCGACGCGTGGCGACGTGTTCCATTTTTGGGCGAACCGTCGGTACACGTCCGGTACGTTACCGGCGCATTACCGGCGCGTTACCGGCGCATTACCGGCGCATCGGTACATAGCAACGCGTGAATGGAAACGTCGGCGCGCGTCGGGCCGCGTCAAGGTTTTGTGCTTGCACAAAACTTTCGACGGGCCGCAATGCGCGGCAGCGTTTTGGGGGGCGCGTTACGGACGCGTTAGCAACATGTCGACACCCGTTGGCGGTGCGCCGGCGGAACGCTGGCAGGACATTGATCAACGTGGGTTAACGTTGGCTTTTTCCCCCCAAAATGCGACCGTTCCGTCGGCACGTCCATAACGCCCCATCGACGGGTAGTGGGCGCGCTATTGGTGTTGCTCCAGCGTATCTTGGCGCATTGGACGTGTTGCCGGCGCGCCTGGACGCGTTGGCGGCGGGTGTGGACGCGCTGCGGGCGCGTCCTAACGTGTTGCTGGCGGCTATGTATGGGTTCACGCAATACTAACACGATACCAACGCGCTGCCTCCACGCCGTAAACGCGCCGACAGCGCGCCGACAGCGCACCGACAACACGCCAATAACACGCTACCGACGCGCTACAGACATGCTAATAACACGCTACTAATGCGCCAATAACGCGCCAATAACGCACCTCCAATCCGCCAATAACACGCTGCACCGTGTCAAACTTTCTCCCAAAGCGCCGAAGAGTTGGACATGTGCCGACGGGTTGCAAACATTTTCCGCGTTGCCGGCGCGCCGGCGGAAACGTCGTAGTGTGACAGGGCCTTAAATAGATATGTAGAGTCAAATCCCGATAATTGTTTTGGTTTTGAAAATTTGGTGTTTTCATCGGACTATGCAGCTTTAAACCGCTGTACCCTGCTGCACAGACACATGCAGTCGTGGGTTGACCCGGCCTGACCCCTATTATTGCCAGGTCAGTAGTGTGCCTCTTTCCGCTGGACCTTGCACCCTTAGACGCACACACTTACACCCACCCTACACCTACACCTACAACGACCCTACACCTACACCTACACCTACACTTACACCTACCCTACACCTACACCTACTTTACAGCTACACCTACACCTGCACCTACACCTGCACCTGCACCATGGAGGTGACTGGAGAAGACGATGACTATGAGCTGCTAGTGGTACAGACGGGAGGTGAGTGCTGACACTGAGCAGAGAAGTGGTTGGTGTTGTGTCTATAGATGGGAATGGAGCATGTTTAAGGAGTGTCAGGGTAGGGGTGTGGGGTGTGGGGTGTGGGGTGTGGGGTGTGGGGTGTGGGGTGTGGGGTGAGTGGGGTGTGGGTGTGGGGTGTGGGGGTGTGGGTTGTGGGGTGTGGGGTGTGGGGTGTGGGTGTGGGGGTGGGGTGTGGGTGTGGGGTGTGGGGTGTGGGGTGTGGGTGTGGGGTGTGGGGTGTGGGGTGTGGTGGGTGTGGGGTGGGTGGGGGTGGGTGTGGGTGTGGGGTGTGGGGTGTGGGGTGTGGGGTGTGGGGTGTGGGGTGGTGGGGTGTGGGTGGGTGTGGGGTGTGGGGTGTGGGGGTGTGGGGTGTGGGGTGTGGGTGTGGGGTGTGGGTGTGGGGTGTGGGTGTGGGGTGTGGGGGTGGGGTGTGGGGTGTGGGGGGTGTGGGGGTGTGGGTGTGGGGTGGGGTGTGGGGGTGTGGGGTGTGGTGTGGGGTGTGGGGTGTGGGGTGTGGGGTGTGGGTGTGTGAGGTGTGTGGGTGTGGGGTGTGGGGTTGTGGGGGGTGGTGGGCAGGGGTGGGGGTGGGGGGTGGGTGGGGCATTGTATTTGGGGTGTGGGGTGTGGGGGTGGGGGGTGGGGGGTGTGGGTGTGGGGTGGGGGTGGGGCGTGGGGCTGGGTGGTGTTTGGGGTGTTGGGTGTGGGGTGTGGGGTGTGGGTGTGGGTGTGGGGTGTGGGGTGTGGGCATGGGTGTGGGTGTGAGGGGTGTGGGGTGTGGGGTGTGGGGTGTGGGGGTGTGGGGTTGAGGTGTGGGGTGTGGGGTGTGAGGTGTGGGGTGGGGTGTGTGAGGTGTGGGGCGTGGGGTGTGGGGCGTGGGGTGTGGGGTGTGGGGTGTGGGGTGTGGGGTGTGGGGTGTGGGGTGTGGGTTGAGAGTTTGAAGTACTTCGCCCACTCGTATTTACATGTGTTTATACCCCAGTCACACTCTGCTTGCGATCACTTGTGACCACTTTACGACCAACAAAAAGGGGCAATCGAAAAGTGGTTAACTGGAGGTCGGTGACAGGTCGGTGACCAGTCGGTGACCTTTGGGCGATCAATTTGGTCGCAAGGAGGTTTCAGATGCTGCACCGAAAACCTCCTTGCGACCAAAATGGTCGCCAACCATTATTATTCCCACGTTTTTTTTTGTTTTTGTCGCAAGGAGGTCGCCAGCTTTTGATCGTAAATTGATCGCAAAGTGGTCGCAAGTGTAGTATGACTGTGGCCATAGGGAAACAGCGGAAGGACCACCATAATGTGCAGTTGTTTGCGATATTTTGTTATGTATGTCACGGTGGTGATGAAACAGGAAATATTTCTACCCGGTCCCCTTGATGCAATCATCCTATCCACGCATACCTGTCTATGTGGTTCCTTGCTTGATACTGACAGTGACAGGTCAGTACATACTAATATATATGCTGTATAAGAAATTATATGGGTATAATTATCAGTGGCATTCTTTGTGGCGGAGTGGTTAGAGTGTCTGACTTTTTTCTAGCTCAGACTCCAAATCTGAGGGTCGGCGGTTCGATTCCCCATGCCCCCAGCTCTGACCCCTATTTGGATTTCCACCGCTGTGTATAACTTACAGCGTCATCAAAGGCCAGTTGTTCTCATACCATGTCTATGTGGTGTGGGAGGTTAAAAATCCCTTGGGTCGGTAAAAGTGTAGGCTTGGGCTTTCTATCGACCAGCAGTGGAATGAGGAAGACCAGTCGTCTATGACTGAAATTTCCCCTGCTTAAACAACTAATGGACCAACAACAAAAAAGAAGGAAACAGATGATCTATAAACTGTCTCCTCAGTTCAGCTTATCTGACGCTCCACCAGTCTTCTACTGGTCGTTTAATTCATACTAACTGACACTTATCCAGTCATCTACTGGTCAGGCCTTCTGCCTCGCCTGCTGGCGCCACTTTGCTGCGTCTACCTCGTTGACACTCACCTCATGCCTGGTATATCTGCATGTACAGTGAACCCAAAACCATCGGACTTTGCAACTTTAAGGAATTGTTACCACATCGAAGGTAATAAATAATGAGGCAATTTAATAGAACCTGTTACTGCAGAAGCCTATGGTGTCAAAATTCTAACACGCTTGCTAAAATTAATTTGACATGTTTGCACTTAAACTATGTCTAAAGTTGGTTGGTTGCTGGAGTTTTACATCCTGGCAACATCTAAGGTCATATCAGGATGGGCACTGACTTGTGACAGTGCGCACTCAGGGCCACTTTATAGTGCTGCCCCACTGAGAGACCAGACCACCAGCACCATGACTCGATATCCCACTCAGTCACATTGTCCGCACACTGAGCCAACCAGTCCTTACCCTATCCTACTAATGCTGAGCGCCTGGCTTTGAAGCGACAAGTATCAATTTGGTCAGTCAGTGGTTTGACTCAACCGGAAATTTAACTCTCGACCTTCCACATGGGAGGTCTGTGCTCTACGGGTTTCGCAACAGCGTCCTGTATTTCTAAAAAAAAGTTAGCTTTTAAAAATAAAAGTTACTTCAAACTAAAGTAAGGTAGATTATACCCATTAATTCATTATTTTTATATTAGAAAAATGACAGAAACTCAAAACCATCGGGACTATGCAGCTTTAAAACAATATGCGCAAGTTGGTTGGTTGTTGGTGTCTTCGCCCTGGCAACATCTAAGGACTAGGCGGAAGTGCTTTACCACGCTGTTTGCCGCAGGTACCATCGACAAGGACTACCCTAAGCGCGTTGGAGGGTATTCGTTCGAGATAGGGCCTCCAGCGTCCCGCCGCATCCTCCAGCGTCTACAGCCGGCCTTCAGGTACCGTCACGTGACAGTGTGTCAGAAGGACAGTCAGGACATGACAGACGCTGACAGGTCAGTGACACGTCAGTCGGAGACGACCCGCGTGGCAGTGACCCAGAACCCTACTGCTGCCTTGTTTGTAATAAAGGCAGTACATGCATATATATATATATATATATATATATATATACATATATATATATATGTATATCTGATGTATAACGAATTATGCAAGTATAAAGATACATAAGGGATAATTATTACTATTATTTGTTATACTCCGTAAGACCAACACTGTACTGGTGTCTCCACCTACCCTCCTCGCCTCCACCGGATGTAGACCAGTGTCAGTCCACCGGAAGGGGGAGTGGGATAGGAGCAGGACACTACAGAGATTATTACATGCGATAACAGTCTTATCACTATCCATATATATATATATATATACATATATATATGTATATATATATATACATAATATGGATATATATACATATAATATATATACCACCGAATGGTGGTTAAGTCTTAGGATCGTTGTGATCACTACTCCTCTGTTAATCGGTGCTGCCAACATGCATCATCGTACTCCACTGATGCTTTGCCACAGGGTTTATTTGTGCCTACTGTAGAAATTTCATATTAATTTTGATGGTTTGTTTTACTAACTTTGGTCACTTCGACCAGAGTGGCATCCATTTTGAGTCATATAAACATGAGTGTTGTTAACTCCACCATTATATAGCACCACCGATATGGTTTACCGCATAATGGTACAGAGATGGATTCCACCAGATGGCAGCACTATATTAGAAGTAAGAAATAAGAAAACCTAAATTATTGGAGAATATAATATAACAGATTATATAAATATTATTTATTGAATGAACCATTTAGCACAGACGGTTGGGCCACTCACAGTTGGTTGAGTGGCCTGGGCGCGTTTGGTTTGCCTACACGCAGGCAAACCCCTCACGACTCAAAATTCAAACGATTTGAATCAAATTGGATTAGTGCTGCCCAGCGGTGAAAACAAATGTTAACACATTTATCCATTATGGACATGGTAAATAAATTCATCACACAAAAAAAAGATGCATATGGCTAGATGACCAATGCCTCAGTGCTGAAAAAAGGACCATTATTTGCTGAATCTAATTGATCATTTACCCCCCCCTCCTCCCCAAAACCACACCCAAACGACAACCCATAAACCCACAGGGAAGCATTGAGGGCGGAGGTTCTCGCTTCCCCCGCCAGGTGGATCCTCGTCACACACGGCACGGACACTCTGCTGGACACGGCGCGCTATCTCGCCACCAGGGGGCTCCCAGGGCGGCGCGTCGCACTGACAGGGGCGCACCTACCGGAGACTTTCCGCAACTCGGACGCCGATGTGAATGTAGGCGTGGCACTGGGGGCGCTGCATGCTGGGACACGGGAGGGCGTGCTGGTGGCGATGAGTGGGCGGGTGTACGACTGGGACAAGGTGAGCAGCACCGGTATGTGCGTGTGGTGTGTGCGGGTGTGTGTGGGTGGGTGTGTCTATGTGTGTGCGTGGTGTGTGTGTATGTGTGTGCGTGGTGTGTGTGCGTGGTGTCTATGGGTGTGTATGTGTGTGTATGTGTGTGTGGGTGTGTGTGTATGTGTGTGTATGTGCGTGGTGTGTGTATGTATGTGCGTGGTGTGTGTGTGTGGGTGTGTGTGTATGTGCGTGGTGTGTGGTGTGTGTGTATGTGTGTGTGTATGTGTGTATGTGTGTGTATTCCGATGGCGCCGATGACACACGCAGTGTAGGAGGCTCCGACAAAATAGTGTGGATTACTAATGAAATCACAGTGCTAATTACCAGGAAAGTGCACAAAGGCGTAGCCCTAAGCACTAAGACCAACAGAAATGATGCAAATGATGCATTACTAAGATGATAAGGAGGAAATCCGAAGAAAAGACAACGTGCCTGTGAGGACGCCTGGATCGACTGTGGATACGCACGTGTGCGATGCTACACTTCGAAACAGCTCTCACAGGCTAAGTACCACTCATCTATGCCATATTAGTACTCAGATCAGCACTCATATACTTTGCTTTTGCTATTGATGTGTGTGTGTGTGATTTCTAATATGTAAATCACTCTAAAACCGCTGTTCAGTTGAGTGAACTGATAGAACCCTCTATTATCACTCACCAGCACAACGGTGGACGAAAATACAGCAGGCTCGCCCGACCTTTAAAATAGAAATTTCAGCAGCCACTATATGTGCAAATAGAGGACTAAAGCTGTGTTTATACGGGGAATTGTGAAGCGAATTAGACAAAGCGATTTATATGAAGCGAAGTAGTGGTGCGTTTACACGAGCGAGTTTGAAAGTCTGTCGGCGACCGGGAACAAGCAGCCTTAGTTCTGCCTGTAGCCGGCAAGCACTGTCATATTTGTTGAGTTTACACTCGGCGATTCGACGCCGATGAAGCTGCTACGCTAATATCGCTTTTAATTTAGGGTTAATTTAATTAAATTTCATTATTTGAGTATGTAATTCTGTTAAATATGATCGCATTCAATAGATTTCGGCCTAATCGGTCCCTAACACTGCCGGGCACCAGCGATTGTTACAGCTGCGCATGTAGCCGGCAAGCACTATCCCTGCCCGGGAACCAGTGGAATCGCTTCATATAAACCACCTCCCGAGGCGATCTACAAAAAGCGAATCATATGAATCGAATCAGCCCTAATCCGCTTAAGCGGCGCGTTTACACGGCGAATGTGAGGCGAACTAGGCAAGGCGATTCATATGAAGCGAATTAACTCGCCCGTGTAAACACAGCTAAT
>JASIRB010003820.1:0-13645 GCA_030323885.1 Branchipolynoe longqiensis | reverse complement strand
GCCAACACTGTTTTAATGTAAATAGCTTATGAGACCTTTTTACCAATGTAAAGCACAAACAAATCTTAGAGGTCCTAAAAACAACTGTGTTGTATCGCCTATATAATTTTGGCTATTTTTTGTTAGTTGGATTTTGCGGTCAGCTGACCGAAGTGTAGAATTAGGGGTTTTATAAGTGAAAAAACAGCTCTTCTTATGTACAAAACAATGATCCTCCCAATAATTGATTATAATAGCCGAATATATGAACTACTCACAAAAGAGCAACAAGCAAATCTTCAAACAGTACAAAATAGGGCACTCAGAACAGTTTACAAAGGCCAAAATCTACACACTGAAGAACTACATGCTAAAGCTGGAATGGACAAATTAGAGAAAAGGTGCAAAAGGCATCTCTAAGGACTCATGTACAAAAGGACCCAAGAACCGATATATACTGAAACAATTATTCACAATACTAGGGCAGCAGATGCCAACCTCTTGAAAATTCCCGATCCAAGGACTAACAAACTCAAAAGAGCACCTATTTATCAGGGAAGCCAACTCTGGAACAAACTCTCTGCCAAAACCAGGAATGCAACAACCTACCTGCAATTTAAATCTAGATTAAAGGTTGAGTACCCAGCATAGACATACGTTAATAAACCTACCTGGATAGACACAAAAGTTAAGAACAGAAATAAATACATAGTCCCAAACTACTCCCTTCCCCCCTCCTCTGAAATCCCCCCTGGCAAAAAGAGTAAAAGAAATAACTACTAAGGTATACCCACCAGCCTATAACACCTGACTAAACCAATAAAACATATACTACCGACAAAGCTATAGTTGACCAAGACAATTTAAATGAGTCATGCAACCATTATTTGCATAATCCAAAATCCATGACTACCTGTATCAGCAAGTCATGCCCATTATATTAATGTCTCCTCACAGGTATGATCATCAAATCACTGATATAGTCTAAAGGTAAATGGCTATTCTCCAGTCTACATGTGCAAAATAAGATGCCCACTATATTTGTAATGCCTGATTTTAACCTACTGTTGTCTATATTGTTCATACCACCTCATCATCTCATCCATAAATAGTTCATATGCACTGTAATTGTTCAGGCCGGAAGACCAGCGCCTCGGTGCTGAAAAAAGATGCTATTCAACTGGAATAAAAATTGGAACAAAAAAAAACAAAAAACATACAACTTTATCTGTTAACCGGGATATGCAATTTAAACTATTGCTGAGACATAAAACCATAATAAACAAAGCTTACGTATGTATCCACCATGTGCAGCCAACGTCAGCACGGGGTTGCCGTCAAGGTCCTCTACATCGGGGTCTGCGAGTTCGGAGATGAGGCGAGATACACACTCCGCATAGCCAAAGTTGGCAGCTCTAATGAGTGCATTGTTAAGGTCTTCCTGTGTAACCTTGCCATACTGACCCTCCAGACTCGCCTCCAGCAGTGGAATGTCACACTTCCCAGCGGCTTCCAATAGGGTCCTTGAGTGTCGAGGGAGAAAGGTGTGGTCTATAACATAATGGTTGGTTGGTTGTTGGAGTTTTACATCCTGGCAACATTTAGGGTCATATCAGGATGGGTACCAACTTGTGACAGTGCACACTCATGGTGACTTTATAGCACTGCCCCACTGGGATATCAGGCCGCGAGCACCATGATCCAATATCCCACTCAGTCACATTATCCTGACATTGAGCTAACTAGTCCTTGCCCTATCCTATTAATGCCAAGCACCAGGCTATGAAGCGACAATTATAAATTTTATAAGTCATTGGTTTGACTCGAACGGGAACCGAACTCCCGATCTGACATAATGAGAATCAGCACAGATACGCTGATATGGCAATACTGTGTGTACTTATTTACACAATAGATTAATTCATTGTGTGGATGAGCAGAAAGCAAATGATTGAAAGTTGAATGGATAAATAATAATTTAGTTAATTCTCACATAATATCATTTAGGCTATGTGACGGGTGTGGGTGGGATGGTTATTTACTAGCTGATTTAAACTTCAAATAACTTATCTTAGTTCTTCCCCCTCACCTCACTCCACCCCACCCCACCCCACCCCCTCTATGGGTAGAAACTCATTGCAGTTAGAATCTTAATTTATACACAATAGACAGTAATAATTATTATATGTGTATAATGTAGCAGTCACACTACGACGACAAGGTACGGACGACAGCCCGGCGGCTGGGATTTTGTGAAATCCCGACGACCTATGCAAATTCGGGCTAGGTTGGACGACAATCGGACGACATCCGGATGACATCGGGACAACAGACGGGATGACAGCGGGACGACAGTGTCTGTGTGTCTGTGTCTGAGTGTGTGTGACTCTGTGTCTCTGTGTGTGTCTCTATGTGTGTGTCTGTGTCTATGTGTGTGTCTGTGTCTGTGTGTGTGTGTCTGTGTCTCTGTGTGTGTGTGACTCTGTGTCTCTGTGTGTGTCTCTATGTGTGTCTGTGTCTATGTGTGTGTCTGTGTCTATGTGTGTCTATGTCTGTGTCTCTGTGTGTGTCCGTGTGTGTGTCAGTGTCTGTGTGTGTGTGACTCTGTGTCTCTGTGTGTGTCTCTATGTGTGTCTCTGTGTGTATGTGTCTATGTGTGTGTCTGTGTCTATGTGTGTCTATGTGTGTGTATGTGTCTGTGTCTGTGTGTGTCTGTGTGTGTCTGTGTCTGTGTGTGACTGAGAGTGAGAGTGAGGCACACACACAGACACAGACACACACAGACACACAGACACACACAGAGACACAGACACACACAGAGACACACACATATACACACATAGACACAGACACACAGAGACACACACATAGACACAGACACACACAGAGACACAGACACACATACACACACATACACACATAGACAAACATAGAGACACAGACACACACATAGACACAGACACACACATAGACACAGAGACACATACACACACAGACACACACACAGATACAGACACACACAGACACACACAGACACACACATGGACACACATAGACACAGACACACACATAGACACAGACACCGAGACACACAGAGACACATACATGGAGAGAGAAGCAACTACAGCTTAACGACAAGACGACAGTGCCGCGACAGTGCTGCCACAGTGCCGCGACAGTGCGACAGTGCCGCGACAGTGCCGCGACAGTGCCGCAACATCGGCTGTCGTCGATTGTCGTCGAAGTTTTTCAACATGTCCAAAACGCCCATGACAACCCGGCTACAGTGGAGAAACTGGAGGTGCCGCGGAGGTGTCGCGGCGACACCTGCGCGACACCGGAAGTCACTGTCGCAGAGCTGTCGTCGGCGCTTGTCATCGTAGTGTGACTGCTACATAAGATAACTAGTGGCGTAGTGATATGGGGACGCGTGAGAACGATGTTCTCTTACTTTGTTTGGGAGGAGGAACGGCGTTCCCTCACTATTTCGAATAAATTCAAACCAGCGTTCCATCACTTTTTTGTTATGGTTTAGCTCTACACCACTGAAGATATGAAGATAACTCCGTAGGTAGCAATGTGTCAATTTCCTGCAAAGCATTGTCATAACCTACCACCTCTATATTACTAGTACTAGATACGGGATAGTGTCTTTTGATTGCATTGTTATGTGGTTCTGAGCGATTATGCCGGAGCTGATATGTAAACTGTAGTGTATCTATATATAATGTAGATACACAACAGTATTACAAATTTAATGCACTTAAATTATTACTTTTCTCATAATTTATTTATAAATACTGAATGTAACCAGGGAGAATTTGTTTAATCTTAGCTGAATAATATTTATAACTATATTTCACAAACTAATCCTAATTTAACGGTCCGATTCAAAACGACATGGTATCTATAGATATCAGTATCACCAGGTGTTATTGCTGGGAACAAGTGCTTAGCGAGAGTGTTAACAAGGATAGTACTACAGTGTGTAGTAGTAACTTTACTGCTACGACAACTATGTAACGTGGTCAACTCGGAAGTGAATTAGTAATTTAGTCTTAATTTCTTTTAAAGATTTTTACATCTTCAACTATACCTGTTCATTTTGAAGTAGGCCTACTTAGCAACAACCAGGTGGTGTTACTAACGTTGGGCGAAGCCGCCTCCTGGTGATAAAAAAAAATACAAAAGTATGTTATCATTCAATAAACAACAATCACACCCACACCCATGACTCGACTATTGACTATGAATATAGGAGCCTATATTAAAAATTACTAAAAGGTACTTTGCTTTTGAACAAAAAGTTGAAATAACATGGTGTTTATATTTATCAGTCGGAGTTTGGAGTAATTGGAATTTACTCAGAAATAGGTCTACGTAGATTAAGTTCAAGATATAGGCCATTGTATATAACCTGTTCATAAACAAGCAGGCAAGAGATATATGTATATATATATATATATATATATATATAGTATATATATTTATATAGTATAGTTATACGAATCTTACCTGGGTACAGATGATGGATAACTCTTGTTTTTCCGAGGTACAAGCCTCGGGTGATGGTGGACTAGGGAGAAGGAAGCAACATCCGGGTTCAGCAATCTTCACCTAATTATTCAGGATAAAAATGAGCTTAAATGATGGAAATCTGATGTTCTCGTTTTGGCACAAGCGACAGTGATGATCGTGGCAGGGTGTGGCGGGTGGGCCCTAGTCCACGATCACCCGAGGCTTGTACCTCGGAAAAACAAGAGTCATCCATCATCTGTACCCAGGTAAGATTCGTATAACTATACTATTTTACCTCGGTACAACGCCTCGGCTAATCGAGGCCGAGGGAGACCTTCACGTAGCCTCATTTTTATCCCCAATTATCTGATGAACATGTATGTATCAGTAGTAAAACAAAGTTTGTACATCTCACCGGTTCTTGTTAGTTGGTGAGTAGGCGGGTTGCCACCCCGCTTGGTTTCTCTAGCCGTTTGTTGTAATGTTTGGCAAACGACTTGGCCGTCTTCCAGCCGGCGTGGGTTAGGATTCTGCGAACCGAGATTCCTAACTTCCTCGCTTTGGAAACCATAGCACCCCTTGTGGAATGCGAAGCATAACGTTCCGTATCAATGCCAGCCAACTTGAGTATTATAATAGTCCATCTGGCTAGTGTGTCACGTGAAATGGCTTTATGTGGCTTGATAAAACTCACTAAGAGTTGTTTGGAATTCCGTATTCCCTTTGTCTTGGATATGTATGTTCTAATGGCTGAAACTACACAAAGCTTCTTATCCTTTGGGAAGCTATCTAAATGAATAGACGAGAGAGAATCTCCTGTCCTGTTAGATTTTAACAGAATGTTTAAATCAAACGTGGCCTCTTTTTTGTCAATGTCAAGGCCTTGCAAAGAAAGGGCTACAATAGTTTGTCCTCTATGTCCTGTAACTAGCAACAATAATACTGCTAATTTATAGCCTAACTTTTGGACCGTGAGCCATTTATTCTCCGGCCAGGATTGGAAGAGTTTAAACACCGTTGAAACATCCCAAAACCGACTATATTTCGGCTTTGGGGGGTTCCTTTCATAGATCCCTCTCATGATCCAATGAATTACTTCATGTTTGCCAATGGTTTGTCCTTCGATTCTTGGCACAATGATGGAGAGTGCGCAGCGCGCTGCATTTATAGCCCCATATCCCAGCCCATCATCCTCCAACATGCGGAGGAAACGGCCTACTTGAGCGACCTTGGGGGCCATTGGTTTAACCTTATATATTAAACAATGTACTCCCCATTTCCTAAGGTAAGTAGTATACATTTTTACAGTTCCTGGTCTCCAGGCATGTGAAATCAACCTTTCTTGGGTGATTTTATCTAGGCCGTATTTTTGTAAATACGCCCTTAGAAAAGGAATGCCAGTAGGGGGGTTGTTGACACGTCCCCTTGTGTCGTCACTTTTCCTTGATGTTGTAGGTTTTCCTGCCCTCTTGGGAATTTTAAAACCCTCTTTGCTTCCCATTCGACTATGGCCCGCCAGGGCTGAGTGTTCCAGTCTGGTACTATCAATACCGCATGGGTCTTGTCTAGCCTGATCTTTCTGGCTACTCTGCTGACCAAGCTGAATGGTGGAAAAATATAATAAAATGCGTTATTCCAAGTGAGGGAAAAAGCATCCACTCGCCACGCATGTGGTTCTGGGTGCCAGGATACATACTTATCAAGTTTTTTGTTTTTATGTGAGGCAAAAAGGTCTATGTCTGGCAAGCCCCATTCCTGACAAATGGCTAGAAATATGTTCGGGCTGAGGGACCATTCTAAATGGTCATGAAAATGGCGACTTTTGTTGTCGGCCAACGTATTTAGTTTTCCTGGGATGTGAGCTACTGTAATCCAAACATGTTGTTTTTCTGCCCAATCCCAAATGAGTTTTGCTATCTCGTTGCAAGCTGTGGACTTTGTCCCACCCATGTTACGGATGTATGCCATTGCGGTAGTATTATCAGTTAAAACTTGGACGGTAAGTTTATCTATTTTTACTAAGCTTGTAAGTCCTAAGTAGATGGCTCTTAATTCTAGGACGTTTATATGATCTTCTATTTCGTTATCTAACCAGCGGCCCCCAGTAGCTTCATTTCCTCTGTGGGCACCCCACCCCTCTAGTGACGCATCAGTTGTAACTTGTGTTGGGCTCTTCCATACGGATGGGATTATGGGAATTAAATAAATGTTCCATCCACCATTGGATGTTATCATGTCCTGCTTTGGAGATGGTCATTTGGCATTCGAAATTTCCCTTAGCTTTATTGAGCGCGATATTTTTATCTATTTCGAGGGATTTAATATGTGCTTTCCCGTATAATACGGCTGGCGCATAAGCCACCATTAGGCCAATGAGTACTGCGACTTGCCTTATTTTTGGTCGTTTTATGTTTAAAAGGTCAGAGGCTGTAGTACTAAATTTTTCAATCTTGTCTGATGTTAGGGAGATTGTCATTTCTTTTGTATTAATAAAGAAACCCAAGAATTTTAATAGGAATGTTGGTTGTAGAACCGATTTGGTTGCATGAATGAAAAACCCCAAGTGGGTTAATGTATCACATAAGTCATTTATGGCTAAAAAGCAATCGTTCTTTGTGCGTGCCACAATAAACGAGTCATCAATATATGGAAACATGACATGGCCTTTCTTGGCCATTTCCGCAAATACTGGTTTAAGTAGCTTTGTAAATAAACGTGGAGCACAGGGGAGGCCATTTGGCAAGCATGTAAATTGGTACAATTGGCCTTGCCACAAAAATCGAAGAAATTTTCGATGGGCCTCATAAATCGGTATGGTATAGTAAGCGTCTTTGAGGTCTACGCTTGCGAGCCACGAGCCTTGGCTTACTAGGTCACGGGCTGTTTCTAACGAAAACATTTTGAAGTGCTTATATTCGACTAAAGTATTTAGAATAGTTAAGTCAAGGATCATTCTAATGTCGCCATTAGGTTTGGGCCTTGAGAAGATATTTGAGATATATTCCCCTTCTGTATGTTGGACGGTAGTAATGATACCTTTTGATTGAAATTTGTTTACTTCTATGTCTAACGCTAGTTTTTCGTGTTGCGTTAAGCGGTAGGGGAAAGGGACTTTATGTTGTAAAGGCGTTTGTGTAAAAGGAATGAAAACTCCTCTAACAATATCGAGAACTGACTGATCATGAGTCAGTTGTTCCCAGTCCATAATGTGATTAGAGACATTGCCAGCACAAAAGGGGCTTACACTGGGTTGCTCCTCAGGCTCTACTTGTTGCCTGGTTTGGGGAACTGCTTCTGGGGAGGGTTGTCTCTCCTGAAGGGGCGGTTGCCGTCGTTCCAGCCGTACTGGTTCCTCTGGCCGCGTCCCCTTGGTTGATAGCCGTAGTTGCGGCTGCCGAAGCGGTTGGTCGACTGGCCGGTCCGCCGTCCTCGAAAATCCGATCTGGATTTCTTAAACTTAGCGACATTGGAATCCTTCTTCCCGTCCAGGTGTTTGGATTGCTTTGCTTGAGTTTCTACCTGTTTGAACAGGTATTGTAGCTGCCCTCCAAACATTTTGCTGTGGTCAAGCGGCTTGCCTTTGATGGGTTTAGGCGCCAAGAAAAGAGTAAACTCTTTCCCGTCGTTGTCGACGACCTTTTTGGAGCGGGCAACTTGTTTGCCAGCGTCGGTGGTAACGGACTTGAACACATTTTCGAAACGCCTGTACGACAAGAAATTGCTCGTCGCAGTTAACGACGCGATAGCCGCGTTCATGTCTTTAGTAACCGTGGTGAACTTATTCCCGGTCATCATTCGGTTGGCCACCGGCATGATTGCCGCGAGTGCCACCAGGACTCCTTTATGTACGGTATGGAGACAGGTCTCAAACTTTTTCCTGTCCTCGCTCATTGTCACGTCCTCGTCCATCTCTTTGATGGTGGCCTCGGGAATCCCTTTGATGCCCGTATATTCCTCCGCGAGCTTTGTCAGAGTCTCTGCGGGTTTGAAGGTGTCAAAGTGACCTCTGACATTCTTTCTCAGGAGCGTGCAGGTGTTGATTCGCCGCTTCTTGACCGTCCTGATTTTCCTTGCCACCTTTACAGTGATGTTGGCAAAGGTACCGGGATGTGGGTCATCCGACTGACTCCGTGGTAGTCGAATGACCAGAGGAGTCAGAGGAAGAAGACTTCGACTTCTTCTTCTTTGATTTGGACTTCTTCTTTGTCCTTTTTACCTTCCGGACCTTGTTCCTGGCCTTGTAGTACTCATCTCCGCCAGACGAGTACTTTTTGGGGTGCTTTCGTTTGCGCCCCAAGGCCACCTCCGAGTCGGTAGTAGGCTGGTCCGACAGATCCTCCCACTCCGATAGTTCGGATTGGGAGGCATCTGCTTTTGTTGACGTTTTGGGTGTAGGGAGCAGCTGTTGCAGCTGCTCGCGTATGAGCTTGACCATCTGCTCGTTGGCCGCTAGCTGCGAGGGTCCCGGCTCAGGGGAACGATCACGTGACCCGGCTGACTGGCGTCCCGACGCCGCGTCCCCCTCACTGAGGGTATGAGGTGCACCCTTGTCACCCCGCTTCGTGGCCATCCTGAAGGGTCTGAAAACAACCAAAAGGCGTTTTAAACCCACAACTCAAGTAAACTGAACCAGTGGAACAGTACTATGAGGCCAGGTGGTCTTACAGGGGTAATAAACTGTATTTACACCAGTTATTAACCCAGGCGTGAGTAAGCTAAAGCATCGGAGGTATATAACGGTCGCAAGCGAGCCGATACCAACGCGGGGCGGGACCAGTGTAGGTCGCGCCCACACTCTCTGTACCATAGACTTCTCCCACCTGTGGCTACGACGCCAACAAGTTGGAGAAAATATTATGATACTCGGAGGTACGCCTTAGAAAAAACTATCATAACGACGAAATGGCTCCAGCCAACATGTCTCTCCGTTAGGCAACGGGCGGCAATAACTATCTAAGCGACGAAATGACTCCAGTCAACGTGTCTCTCCGTTCGGCAACGGGCGGCAAAAATAAAATGGATGCCTCAATCTACAGCACCGGCTAAACACCAAGCTTGAGATTATTACTTATTAGCAAATAAGAACTCAACAACAAGTCTATGAGCGTGTGCTATATGTATTCATAAACAATCTTGTCAGTTTATGTTCCGGTACTTACAGTAGAAAGAGTAGTAATCCGTGTGAAAACTGATGAGCTGCTCGTAACGTTCCTCCAGTTATGAGCGGAATATGCTAATTGCTGAACCCGGATGTTGCTTCCTTCTCCCTCGGCCTCGATTAGCCGAGAGGATAGTACTACAGTGTGTAGTAGTAACTTTACTGCTACGACAACTATGTAACGTGGTCAACTCGGAAGTGAATTAGTAATTTAGTCTTAATTTCTTTTAAAGATTTTTACATCTTCAACTATACCTGTTCATTTTGAAGTAGGCCTACTTAGCAACAACCAGGTGGTGTTACTAACGTTGGGCGAAGCCGCCTCCTGGTGATAAAAAAAAATACAAAAGTATGTTATCATTCAATAAACAACAATCACACCCACACCCATGACTCGACTATTGACTATGAATATAGGAGCCTATATTAAAAATTACTAAAAGGTACTTTGCTTTTGAACAAAAAGTTGAAATAACATGGTGTTTATATTTATCAGTCGGAGTTTGGAGTAATTGGAATTTACTCAGAAATAGGTCTACGTAGATTAAGTTCAAGATATAGGCCATTGTATATAACCTGTTCATAAACAAGCAGGCAAGAGATATATGTATATATATATATATATATATATATATAGTATATATATAAATATATATATATATATATATATATATATATATATACATAGACCACTTTGTTCCAATATATCATAGGCCATATTATATACATAATAGGGCCTATGATATATTGGAGCAAGGTAGTCTCTAAACAGAATTTTAAAGAAAAAAGCACCAATGGATACATCACTTTGCAATTCATGTATAATATCGTTGTTTATGTCTTTAATAATATAAAATACAACAAAGAGGCTGTGGCACAGTGAATAGGTTAATCTGTATGTATGCGTGGAGATTGGGAATGTTAACCGTGGGTGTGGATATCCGTGATCTTTACACGCTGGCCTAGATAGCATGCACTTCTATGCTCTGTCCCAGTAGCAATCAATGGAAAACACACCACTGTGATCCTTCACCAAGCCATTTTGTATCAGACAATGATGTGTTTTGAAGTGTGAATCAAGCCTGTGGTAATGGAGAAAACCGCACCTACATGTGAGCCGTGAGCTGCAAAGAGAGTAGAGGACCAGCTCAGTACGCGAGGGGTACAGCCGGTCCCCACGGGGTGGCAGCCAGCATGGGAAGCCGTTTTCAAATAGCAAAATGTGAACAGTACAGTTAGTCAATCTGGGCAAGTAAAAATTGAGTAGCATTAAATTACTCTTTTTAAAAAAAACTACTTACTTCGTCCCAACAACAGGGTGCAATCCCATAACAAACAGACTTAGATCTAATTCAATTCACTTTAGGAAAATATAGCATGCTCAGATACTGGCAAAGCAATTCTTGGATTCATTGCACAATAATCTGAATATCTCATTGTAGGCCTACACTAGGCATATATCTACATAATTTTCTAAGCGATTCAGGTTTATAATCACACAATAACTGACATATTTGAAGTACTGTGTATGCTTTATGCCTATATAAAATGTATATAGTCAATAGCCTACATATGGAATTTTCTATTCAAGGCATTACCATGAACATACATTTTCATGATTTTGTTAATGCTTAGCTATGTCGTCGTCATCACCACCACCACCATCATCATAATCATCATAATCATATTATTAGATCTTCAGTGATACCATGCCTAGGATATTTACATTTACCAAATGTAGGTAATATCTCATCTTTCAACAAAAAGGTTGGGATGTAGGCCTATCCACCCCATCCTTGATAATTTTGCAGCAACATGTTTTGCTTGCAATTTATTGTTCTATAAGCATTAGCCTATGCGTCTCTTCAACCGGCCTGGAAAACAAGCTTAGCCCCACGAGGAACGCCTAGAAGCGATGTGCTATTGTTAGTTTTACTCAAACCAACTGACGCAGCATCGAGAGGTAGACTTGCTCACGTATCTTCTCATTGTTTTCGAGTGTTCTCAAAATTAGTTTTCTTTAATGTTTACTATTGTTCTAATACTAGGACCAGATTATATGTGGCTATAAATGAATATGGTAATTATGTGTGGCCAAGAGCACTTATATATATTTGTTGCAAGGTGATTGTGGAATATTATATATTAAATCTTATCCTCGAAATCAAAGCGACTGCGTAATCCTAGAAATAATAAAGTGGCGCCACCTATCTGTATCTATCTTTACACCAGATGGCGCGAACGTTGCATTGTCATACGGGCATTTTTGTACTTAGGCCGCCATCTTGACATTTTGCAAACAAGAAAGAACACGAAAACGCAACCGAAGAAATTGTAGGACGCACATAGGAATAGTCGGCAACATTTTCAGTTCACAATGGGCAGGAAGAAGAAGAAGCAATTGAAGCCATGGTGCTGGTATCCTTGACAAAACTTGGAGTGTGTGCTAGTTGATGTCGTGGACGTAATTTAATCATTTTTGATTTTTTGAGTCGGCATTCACGTTTTCTCAATTTCAGCCACCCAATGTCAATGTGACCCATGATGATGATCATCTCGAAACCCGTGACTCATACCTAAGTCAGTTTGTATGTGAATATGCATACCTGTTCTTTCTACTTTTGTACGGATTAATTCAGTGACAAAAACCCGTTCATTGTTAGCGCATTCACAGTTTCAATTAGTTTTAAAGTTAACATTATCAACCTATGAACTATGTTGTAATCATAATGTTAGTAATTTGTTACTATAATTTATTTATGTTTCTGCCCTAAGCTTAACGGATGGAGTATGCTCGGGTCCATCGTATGTAGGGACCACACACCAAAATTTTAAAACATGTCTAGAACACTATAAATAGTACAGAATTGAAGCCCTTCCAATTCTGAGTTGAATACACCTTTTGTTAGCCCTATAGCTTTGTTAATAAAATAGTTATGATGATTTTCATTTCACTCTTTTGTCTTAATTCCTGGACACTTTACTATGGGGGAACTTGGTGAAACCACATCCTGATTGGGGATGACCTACATTCATTATTTGGAGTCATGGTTCTTCCATTAAGTAGAACTACCAACTATTGATGGGTAAATCAATTACATGTTAACAACCTCTTAATAAAAAACAATATAATTTTTTTAATATAGTTAATTAACCAATTAAGGGGGCCATAGGGGCCATCTAAATATCATGTAATGCTAATTTGGAATGACCTACATTCACTTTGGAGTAAAACTATCGACTATTTTTTACATAATAGAAAACAATATAAGTAAAACTATCAACTATTTTAATGACCTTAACAGATACTACACCTTTTAAATACAGCTAATTAACTAGGAAAAAAAAGGGGCCATCCAGATATTACATAACCCAATTTCTGTCAAATTTTGCCCCCCCCTAACTTAAGACAATAAGCCATATAATACTAGACCATACACCACATAATAGAAAACAATATAATTTGTACATATAGTTAATTAACTAATTAAGGGGCCATCTAGATATAGGCATATTTCGGTAATGAGGGGTAATTTACAACAATATTACAATGTAAACAACACCACTGAATGTCTCCATAGAATTCTGAAAACGTTTTTTTTACAAATCGACCTACAGGATCTCACGGCATTAAGCCACAACGTTCACTCAAACATTGTTTAAAAGAGAACAGGCCATAGAATCAGTGTAAACCTTGTTAATTACTGTTAAACAAGGTCTGATGTTGATTTAAGGGTAACACACTTAACTTTCAACTTAATCTGTCTGCCGAATCAAGAAGAAATGCTGAAATATGCTTGTTTTTGGGCTCAAACACTTGGGAAGACTCTTCAGAATCCTTAGTTGAAGTAAGCAGTAACTTCTGTCATCCCAGAATGCAATGCAAAGATGTTTACACAAGCATGTTTGCCGCCAAAACCGCTCCGAAGCTTTCAATGGCCGTGTTGACATGCGCAGAAACCTGCGCAGCGCCGCCGTTTGCGGTCGCTA